>OY747705.1:33960297-34095297 GCA_963556495.2 Valencia hispanica
TATTTCCAAAATACATTTTCGTTCCTATTAAGGTGATTTGTATCGATTTATCAATTACTTTTTATACTTCTCTAATTTCACCTGGTGCAAATCTTTCCTCCACAATGAAATTATTTTTCTCCCACTCTCCACCAAAACATCTTGTCTCCCAGGGGAGGCTAGTGTCCTTGAACTTGGACCTGGGACAAGAAACTAATTTGCTGACTGATTTGGAAGCTACCTGGCCCAACCAGTGGCCCTGAACTTTTGCAAGCCGTGGTGAATTATAATTACAGATGTCAGAGTTGGGTAATGGTAGCAGGGCTGTTTTTTTTCCTGATAGATGATCTGTGCCAGCCTCTCCTGTCGGCAGTGCACATCATATTGCTGGTCCGTACTGCTTTGTGTAAAACATTTGCATACATTGTCTATAATCATTCAGTTTTTATTGAGAGACAAAGAAGTTTAGCTAGCATGGTGTGAAATACGGAAGAAAACCCCACTCATGGTACTGCCTAATTTATACTGATGTGTTTTGGAAGAAGATTGAAGACTTCTTTGGGTGATGAAGCAGATGTCGCGCTACAATTTTTTGTTGTCAGTCATTTTGACTAACAGGGTCAAAACAATCCGGTCATAATCAGTTTTTACCTGTCAATATTTTAAATGATAATAACATATTCAGTAATTCATTTTAGCCAATACTCAATCCAAACAAACTGATCACAAAATCACATTCGAGCAGAAAAATAAGCTACATGTATTCTGAACATTTCACCTGCTGTGGCCTGAACACTCCGCATGGAGCTGAACTGTGCTCCGCCTGTATGTAATGGGGGGCTGAAGTGCCAATTCAGCCACAGATTTGAAATCAGAGAATTTTGAAATTATTGAAATTATTATTAAAATTAGAATTCTCTCATACCAATAAATATAGGTCCAAAAGTTGCTTTACTTAGGCATCATTACAGGAAATTTGTAGAATTAATTTTTGTCAAGTTGGGTAATTTGTAGCATTTAAGTGAAATTGGTATCAGAGCAACTTCAGTTTAATTAACCAGAATGAAGTTCTCAAGCTATGGTTACAGACATTGTTTTCTAAAGAGAAATTCTAGTACTAAGATCCATCGATCCCACCTTGTCTTTCAGTGGGACAACCCAGTAAACCTCCAACGCGAGGCACCCATGATGCATCTTGATAGTTTTTTTTTTTTAATGGGAAACAGCAGCGGCTTTACCCTAAAAATCGTCTTGATGATGACCTCGTCACCCTGTCTCCAACTGTGATGCCTGTGATGAGGAAACTCATTTCAGCTGCTTGTATCTGGGGCGTGATCTTTAAATCATCATTCCTATATTATGAGTAAGGTGAGGGTCTGGACATATTTAGACTGGTAAATGGAGTGTTTTGGTTTAGTACTTTCTTTTTCCCAAGAGATTGTAGCAGCAGCCACATTACTGCAGACAAGGCTCCAATCAGGTAATACATCTATGGCCATCAGGACTCTTAATATACTCGAATTCCTCCCTTTAAGGGAAGAGGTGTATGCATCTTGAGAAAGAAATTGATCCCAAATGCACAAGCACCAATCTACCTTTTCCACTTAAGAGGCATGACCTCAGACTTAAAAAGGCTGAGTTTTACAATGACCCCCTTACACTTGCCTGCGAACCACTTTTGCCCATGCTGAAATTCATGGCTCGAAGACACGAACAGAACTCCAGCTTGCAAAGGCCAAAGATGAGACCCTGAGGATCCTTAAGAAGTAACCAGTATCTAGACTACACCTTAGATTCCTGTCCATACACACCACAAACCAGATCACTGATAGAAGGAACCCTTGGCGGAGTCCAACACATTTTCGGGTTTTGGTATAGCTCTAGTTTTAAAATGTTTCAGTTAAATTTCTTTGGATTACAGTGTTAGTCATTCCATGTTAAGCTTCCTTAACATATTCCTTATAAGTGATTGTTCCTTCCTTTTTTCCTGTGTGACAGTTTACTGCTTATACATTAAATGACCCTTTATATTCTTTCCGAAGGTCTCACAGGCTTCTCCACAGTTTTTTTCCTCATCTATCAGGTCTTCTTTCTTCGAAACTCTCAGCATAGGAGTTGTGCTTGAGTGAAGCATTATAATAGCTCAAGGAAATGGCCCTTCTTGAGAAACTTTCAGTGAGCTGTCAAAGGGAGAAGATTAATGCATTGCCAGGCTCTCAAGGGGATCTAGCATCCCCCTCACCAAGCTCCCAATTTAACTCTAATTTATCCATTTCTTTTCTCTTTTTCCTCTTTCTCCACTCACATCATCCTCACTTACCCAAAAAAGTGTGCGTACCTTGCAAACAAAAGACCTGGTAACAAAATGACTTTAAATGTCAAACACAAATTAATCTAATTCAGTCTTAGTGTACTGAGACATTGTTGGTATATACAGTTTTCTCAAGAGACAGCAGAGTTGAATACAGTCTAGTAAAAATGCACTTATTATTCCATTATTAGTTTATATCACCCCAACACCGTACGACAGCCTGGGGACTTTTTTTTTCTTTTTTTTCCACATATGAAATCATTTCATATGACTTTGAGAAATTCAGAAACAAATAAATGAATATAAATAAACAAAAAATAGCTTTCAATTTTTGGTGAAATGTAACTTTAAAATTTTTATTTTCTGATGAGGTATAGATTTAGACACCCCAACATTTGTGTTTACTTTAAATGGTTAAAATAAACATGTATTGCATTAATGTATAATATATGTACATAGAATGAAAGGTTTAGTATTTGTCCTATTTAAAACTCAAACATGTATTTTTGTCAGCTCCTGACTGCAAGGCAAGGTAACTTTATTTGTATAGCTTACTTTCAATAACAAGGCAATTCAAGGTGCTTTACATCATTAGGGGATAAAAATAAAAGTGAGAATTAAAATCCTAATGAGAAAGAAAGAGAAGTCTAACGCCTTGAGAAGGAAGACTGTAGTATCTTATGAGTCTGGTAAGGGCTTTAAAGAAGTTTAAAAGAATTTAAAGATGTAATTTCACTGTACGCAATATAATCTACAAGCAAAGGTAATTCAAAACAACAGCCAACAGGACCACAGTATGCTAAAAGAAGTGTCTAAAAAGACTAAAATGTTAACATGGAACAACAGCAAGCTCTAACAACTTTTGATATTAAAGACGATGCCAGTGCAATCTGAATGTGACTGCACAAATGTAATTTTCTTGGTTAAGTTATGAAGTGTAAATAGTCTGGCATTTACTTAGCATACAAGGAATTCCTCTCTGCTGTATATGTGTAAAATATCGGAATCTTGGACTATTAACAGACCATGACTTCATCTGTATTTTTCATTCTGTTATCTAATCTATCTATCTATCTATCTATCTATCTATCTATCTATCTATCTATCTATCTATCTATCTATCTATCTATCTATCTATCTATCTATCTATCTATCTATCTATCTATCTATCTATCTATCTATCTATCTATCTATCTATCTATCTATCTATCTATCTATCTATCTATCTATCCAGCTTTCCATCCATCCTCAAAAATTGTTTACTTTTGATCTTTAACAGCAAAAATCACATCACCCTCTAAAACCTTTTGGGTAAAGTTTGGGTAAATTATGCACTTATTGTGATGACTGGTCCAAGATATCAGATTTCAAAATACCTAGTCAGTCTTTCTCTCAGGTTTACTGGGCAAGCATGCAGTCATTATGTTAAAGGTGTTCAAAGTGATGACAGATGACAATAAGAAGAAAATAATAAAAAACCTGGAACAAAAAATAGATATTTCTTGCAACTTGGCAGAAAAACTTTTGTGCTAACAAATGGTAAATGGCCTGCATTTGTATAGCGCTTTTTCAGTCAGAGGACCACAAAGCGCTTTACACTACATTCAGTCTTTCACCCATTCGCACACTGATGGTGGCAAGCTACTACATTGTAGCCACAGGTGCCCAGGGGTACACTGACAGAGGCAACACTTCTGCTTTGCTGCAAAATAGAAAAGCCTATACATAAAATCATGTACAACACTTTAAAGTTAAAGAAAAAGGATGGATTGCAGTTTTCTTGTTTGCTTGATGCTCCTCCATCTTTTATATTGATTTGCCTATAAACTAATTGTGCTGTGTTTTGTTAGCCTTTACTCTTGATAGAATTTACTTATATTATTTCTTGATGTTATTTATAGAAGACTTATCATGTCTACATTTGAAAACGATTTTTCTGCTCATTAATAAACCTTAAACCAATAATATTATTAATTTTCAGCAAGTAAGATAAGATGTTTGACAAACACCAGTTAGAGAACAGCAAAAGGTGAAACTAGTGTTTGACAAGCCAATTTCATTAGAGTTAAAGATGTATGAACCCCAACAAAGCCATACTCTAACCAAAAGGTTTTTTGAGCAACACATAAAAATAAAAATACATTTAAGTTGAAGCCTTGTTGATCCATAACTTTCACTAAAACTATGTTAATTTTAATTAAAACAAGTTTTACTACTCAATATATAAAGAAGAAATGTGATCAAATCAACCCATTTTTTACCACGCAGCGTTATCTTAAATGCACAGTAGAAATATAATTTTACTTACCAAAGAAATGGAATAGAGACTTCTTGGACGGTCTGTTAGTGCAATCAAGCCATCTTTGTCCAATAAGTGCACGATTAATATCCGAACATGAATAAACATTGCAGATCCAACTGATGGTCAAGTTCAGAGAAACTAAATAAGTGACTCCGAGGCTGTGGCCTTCCCTGGAGCAAGAGGAGCGAGCAAGCTGCTAGCGTGACGGCTCATCTGACACCTGTCTATCAAGAGAATACGCCCCTCATATGTAATTTTAAGTTTAAATGACATCTAATCAGATGAGTTATAAAAAAATCCATCCCCCTTGGAGTTGTCATGACAAATCTGACCTATTAAACCTAAAATGTTTTTTGAACCAGGCTGTAAACATGTTTATTTCTGCTGTGAAGTTTGCGTTTTTAACATGGGAGTCAATGGGAATTTTCCTCTTTCTGGAGATGGGAGAAGGCCTTTCCACGTCATAAATTAAATTACTATCACCTTTTCCCTCATATTTCCTAACATAATATACCTATGTAAAAGTATAACGATTTGGTATCCAAGCTAAACTCATTAGGCCAGCACTGGCTTCACTACCTGTTCTACTGCTTCAAGTCGAGAATGCGCGATGTGCACAGATGGGTATACCCTTTTTTTATACCCTCTTTATATACCGGCTGTGTCCAGATTCAAGGGCTGGATCCTTCTAAGGTCGCATTTTAAGGACAGTTACGTCACACCGCCGCGAAAAGGACTGTCCGAATTCGAAGAGTCCTTAAAATACGGCCCACAAATCCGTCCTTATTTTCCCCCTATTCTAAGGTCAGGTGCAGTGTACCCTTTACTGCTCTCCATATCCCAAGATGCATTGAAAGCCGGCCGGGAGTTACTCCAGCACAATAACAGACAAGGGGGAGATGGAGTGAGAGAAGAATACTGCTTAAAAAGTTTATTAAAATCCAGTAGCGAACCGTGAGGCATTACAGCTGGGCCTTCACCCCTAGCCATCACCACTAGGGCTGAGCCTCCCCTAGCCTCCATTACACGCTGCCCATGGGCTACGATGAATTGAAAGTGCTTAACAACTGCAATTCAACTTAAAGATGACAAGTACGTCAACAACAGGCAATAACATTAATAACATTCTCCACAACTAGCAACCTGCTCAACATTAACTTCACCAAAACTGGACATTAGAACTCGGACACCGATGCTCCTTTAATCACCGTGGACAGCGGTTTAAAATCATGGCGCATAACAAATCACACACACACTGGCTGAGTCAAATAAATTCATGACAATCATCAAAGTAAAACCCCATTTCAAATTAACAATACGCCAAGCACATTTACGCACCATTATGCATTGTGCAATGATTACTTAAATATGCCAAATAATTAAAAGGGGCAAAAAAAACGGCATGGGGAAATAAAACAACTAAATAAAAAATCCAACCGCAAACTACTGATATGGGGATTTATAAGGGATCGGCTGACCAATTAAACAATTTGTGCTGGAGTTTTTACACAGACAACCTCTCCAATTAAAAAAATACTGAATCCCCCAATGTAATATTAATCCTGTGTGAATAATAATCAAGCTGGTTTATAACATGGGCCTACCTTATTACACGAAAACGAAGTCCATCCGTCGATCTTTTAACAAATCCGCCGCTGACCCAAGTGGACGACTTGTCATTTGGAAAAAGCAAACAACTCCAGCAGTACAGCCTGTTTGTTTCCTTACAGCCGGTCATCCAAGGATAGCGCTGATAATTCTGTCTTGAAATGCCTTTCCACTTTCTTCACCTTTTCTTTTAATTCCAGTTCTGGAGTTGGCATTCCGTTTTTAATGATCTGAAGCTTTTCTGTTAAAGTCCGCCTTGAAAAAGGCGAAGCTAACAAGCTAGCCACAACATCACTCTCGTCTTCCGCCATTTCGCTCTCTAACTCCCTCTATCGGTCTCTCACCACTCTGCTCCATCTGAAATTGAAGATAAGACTTCATGAAGGCCTACGATCTTTTTTTTATTTTCCCACCCACTCAAAATCAAACCATGATTGGTCAATTCACTGCTCACTCTAAAACTAAGACACACGGCTTGGTCTTCTCCTACAATTATGAAGTCCTAACCAATCAATGAGCCAGATAACCAGGTCTTGACAGATTCTGACGATTCTGATTGGATAACATGTTTTCGAGAAAGTTAGCCCTTGTCACTGCACGATCTGTTCAGGAAGCACGATCCGTACCATCAGCCCATCTGCGCATGTGCGCAAGGAACTACTTCCGGGGGGGTTTAATTCTCGAGACGCTACAAGATGGATGGATTTGCGCTCTTTAAATTAAACATTGACTTCAACTGTGACTTTTGTCATATAGAACCAGAAACTATCATTCATCTGTTTTACCACTGCACATATAGCAAAAACCTCTGGAGTCATTTAGAGCAATTATTTATAGGAAAGCCGGTCATGTGATCGGTCTCCAGGAGAGGCAATCACATGACCGGTTTAAGATTACGAACGCAGCACATAAATTTATCAGCAAGTAAATGTATCAGATAAATAAGAAAGCTGTTAAGATTACAAATACAGCAAGTAAATTTATCTGTAATTAAATATATAAGATAAAGAAGAAAGCTGTTACGATTACGAATGCAGCATGTAAATATATCAGATCAGACAACTAGTGTTTCCCCGTGATTTTTTTCAGTTTTTTTCTGTTATGTTGTTAATCCTTTTTGTATAATGGTTCAGCAAGATTGCCTATCTATTTCTATTCATTTGTAAAGTGTAAATGGCCTTGATCTGTAAATTAACAAATAAAAAAAATAAAAAAACAACAACAAGAGAAATCTACCCGGAAGTAGTTCCTTGCGCACATGCGCAGATGGGCTGATGGTACGGATCGTGCTTCCTGAACAGATCGTGCAGTGACAGCCCTTTCATTACTGACGTGAACTTGAGTAGGCTTAACTTTAGAATGTAGATGAGAGAAAATGTATTAAATGCATTATGTTAAATAAAATAAAATAGAAATTTTAAAACAATACTTATGTTTTATGTAATACTTCTATGTAATACTTCTATGTTTTGCTTCTCTGAAGGTGTAGAAGGCCCTAAGGGTTCCCCACTGTTAAATAAATAAAATAAATAAAAAAGGTTAAAGCGCTGGTGTTTTAGCCTTTTTCCTTGTTTTCATCATAATCCGTTTTTATTACAATTTATTATAAATAATAATAGTAATTACGAATGAGCTGGTATGGCGTGGCCGTTTTTTTAATGAGTTGGCATTACGATAGTTTTTTTATTTTTTAAATCAGCCTTTTCTATGTTTTATGGAGCAAAGAGCAGACGACAACGCTGATTAAGCTCAGGGGGGAGAATGAGCAGCTCTTCACTGGGGTGAAGAACTCGGCCGTTGTGGCATGGAGGTAGAAGTTGTTTACCCACTTTGTGCTATTGAGAACGCTTATTACAAAATTACAAAAGTGAAGACAAAGTTCACCACAAGTTCTACCTCCATTTCTGTAGCTTCTTCTGCTTAGCGCTGTCGCGGTTGCTAGGCGACTGGACATCCACCGAGGTAGGGGCAGGAATTCACCTGGAGACTAGAACCGTCCAAATTCACAGCCACTAAAATCCGGCCTACCCGTTGAAAAAGGACCCGACCTTCTTAGACCAGAGAGGACGGGTCTTTAGAAGGATCCAACCCCTGAATCTGGACACAGACCTACAACCCCCCCCCCTTTCCCAAAACCCAAAAATAAAAAAACATCACCCCACAGCTATTACCCCCCCCCCCCCCCTTTCCCAAAAATAAAAAAACATCACCCCACAGCTATTACAAACCCCCACCACTCATCTCTCATGCAAGCACACACATAAAAGCAACAATAGACAAAAGCAAAACAGCTGAGTTCAGATGAGCCAGGAAACGTCATCATGGGAGCCATCTACATCGGCAGCAGCAGGTCAACAGCAGCAGCCAAGGCACTGACCCGGGGAGCCCAGAGGAGGGAGGGCTGGTACCCCCACCTCCACCCAAGCACCACCTCGAGAGCACCAAGGCAGCCACAGCCAACCACCGCCCCCGAGGCAGAGGGCTCCCACAGAGGAAACACTGGAAGGAAGACTAAAATAAGTTAAAATATTAAAATTAAAACAAGATATGATCAAATAAAAATGCAAAGCAGATAAACAATAATTGATAACTAGCCAGCTAAAAGCTAAACTTAAAAGAATTCAATCAAATAAAACATGCAGAGCAATTAAACAGACTATAATAAAAAATAATCAGTTAAAAGCTAGGTTAAAAAGGTGAGTCTTGAGCCTGCTCTTAAAAACATGAACGTTCTCTGCGGCCATGAGGTCCTCTGGCAGCCTGTTCCAGAGATGAGGGCCATAATAATGGAAAGACGCCTCATCATGAGTGTGTGTCCTGACTTTTGGGGTGACAAGGAGACGGCTGCCAGGGGAGCGCAGAGACCGCGAAGGTTCATACGGTAAAAGCAATTCCGAAAGATAAGAAGGCCCAAGATCATTAAGACAATTAAAATTTATTAAAAGAACCTTAAAATCGATCCTAAAACATACGGGGAGCCAATGCAGTGATACTAAGACTGGCGTAACGTGTTCCCGCCTCCTGGTCTTAGTCAGGACACGTGCTGCTGAATTTTGTTAAAGCTGTAAACCTGATATACTCTTTTTGGGAAGACCAAAAAGCAGGGCATTACAGTAATCAATCCTACTGGTGATAAAAGCATGCATCAGAGTCTCCGTATTGGCCAGAGAGAGAATGGGGCGGACTCTGGCGATGTTCTTTAAGTGATAAAAACCTATTTTAGTAATATTTTTTATGTGAAGAATAAAAGTCAGCTCAGAGTTAAAAATAACGCCCAGATTCTTCACTTGTAAAGAAGGATTAAAAGACAGTGATTGTAGTTTTCGTAATTGTTTCTCTCTCTGAGCCTCAGGACCGATGACTAAAACTTCTGTTTTGTCCTGGTTGAGCTGGAGAAAGTTTTCTGCCATCCAGGATTTAATGTCTAAAATGCAGTTAAAAAGTGCATCCATTGGCCGTGTGTCATCAGGAGGCATGGAGATGTATAACTGTGTATCGTCAGCATAACTGTGAAAGTTAACTCCATGTCTTCTGATGACACTGCCAAGAGGGAGCATATAAAGGTTAAAAAGCACTGGGCCTAAAATCGAACCCTGGGGCACACCACATGTGATCTTGTGGACCTTAGCGGAGCAGGTATGTAAACTTACCATAAAAGTTCTGTCTGTGAGATAGGATGTAAACCATTTTTGAACAGCACCAGAGAGGCCGATCTGTTTTAAACGAGTTAAAAGAATAGTGTGGTCTACTGTATCAAAGGCAGCGCTTAGATCCAGTAGAACCAGCACTGTCACCTTCTGAGCATCATAATTTAATCTAAAATCATTTAAAATCTTTAAATGAGCCGTCTCTGTGCTGTGGTTCACCCTAAAACCAGACTGAAATTTATCTAGGACATTATGAGCGTTAATAAAATCATTAAGTTGAATTAAAACAAGTTTTTCTAAAACTTTGCTTAAAAATGATAAGTTAGATACCGGTCGGAAGTTGGTTAAATCATTAAAATCTAAATTGCTCTTCTTCAGCAGGGGCCTCACCACCGCCCCTTTAAAGGCGTCAGGAAAGACCCCCGTCTGAAGGGAGCAATTCATCATGGTTAAAATCTCGTCTTTAAAAGATCCATAAAATTACTTAAAAAACGGGTAGGAATCGGGTCCAGGGCACTTGTGGTAGGCCTCACTGAGGAGAAAACTTTATCAAGGGTCCCAGCTTCTACCAGGAAAAAACTGTCGAGGGTTTGCTCTGGTAAAGAGACACACTCAGATTTGTCTAGAACCATGTTAGTTTGAGAGGATAAAATATTACATCTGATTGTGTCTACCTTTCCTCTGAAGGGGTCTGTGAACTCCTCACACAGTGTTTGAGGGGGTTTTCTGAAGTGCAGTAGAGGTATGATTAAGAATGTTGTCAATGGTGGAAAACAGAATTTTGGGATTATTTTTATGTTCTGAGATGATTCTGGAGAAGTATGCATTTCTGGAATTTCTTACAGCGTTATTGTATGATTTTGTTTTTCCTCCATTTCCTTTCTGCCACCCTGCAGCTCCTCTTTAATTTCTTACGGTTTTCATTTCGCCATGGTATTGTACGTTTTGAATGAGTTTTTACAACTTTTAGTGGAGCCAGCAGGTCGAGAGTGGATTGAAGCCTACTGTTAAAATCATTCACAATAAAATCACAGGGGGCAGATAAAGGTACAGGAGGAAACTTATTAAAAACTTCAAGAAAACCTGCAGCCACTTCAGGGGTTATATGACGTTTCCTGACAGTTCTCACAGAGGTTTCTATTTGGGTAAAACAGGTGATTTTAAAAAACACACAGTAGTGGTCAGAGACAGCCAAGTCAACAACAGAGGACACACTAGTGGACAGGCCATACGTGATGACCAAGTCCAGGGTGTGTCCTCTGTTGTGCGTTGGGTGCATGACATGCTGACTAAAATCCATGTAATTTAAAATATTTAAAAATTCTGTTGATAAAGGATCTAAAACGTTATCTATACAGTGGCATGAATCAATTTTTTTGGAATTCCGCGTGAAAGACCAATACAAAGTGGTGTACACGTGAGAAGTGGAACGAAAATCATACATGATTCCAAACATTTTTTACAAATGAATAACTGAAAAGTGGGGTATGCGTAATTATTCAGCCCCCTTTGGTCTGAGTGCAGTCAGTTGCCCATAGACATTGCCTGATGAGTGCTAATGACTAAATAGAGTGCACTTGTGTGTAATCTAATGTCAGTACAAATACAGCTGCCCTGTGACAGCCTCAGAGGTTGTCTAAGAGAATGGTGGGAACAACAACACCATGAAGTCCAAAGAACACACCAGACAGGTCAGGGATACAGTTATTGAGAAATTTAAAGCAGGCTTAGGCTACAAAAAGATTTCCCAAGCCTTGAACATCCCACGGAGCATTGTTCAAGCGATCAATCAGAAATGGAAGGAGTATGGCACAACTGTAAACCTACCAAGACAAGGCCGTCCACCTAAACTCACAGGCCGAACAAGGAGAACGCTGATCAGAAATGCAGCCAAGAGGCCCATGGTGACTCTGGATGATCTACAGCTCAGGTGGGGGAATCTGTACATAGGACAACTATTAGTCGTGCACTGCACAAAGTTGGCCTTTATGGAAGAGTGGCAAGAAGAAAGCCATTGTTAAAGGAAAACCATAAGAAGTCCCGTTTGCAGTTTACCACAAGCCATGTGGGGGACACAGCAAACACGTGGAAGAAGGTGCTCTGGTCAGATGAGACCAAAAGGGAACTTTTTGGCCAAAATGCAAAACGCTATGTGTGGCGGAAAACTAACACTGCACATCACTCTGAACACACCATCCCCACTGTCAAATATGGTGGTGGCAGCATCATGCTCTGGGGGGGCTTCTCTTCAGCAGGGACAGGGAAGCCGGTCAGAGTTGATAGGAAGATGGATGGAGCCAAATACAGGGCAATCTTGGAAGAAAACCTCTTGGAGTCTACAAAAGACTTGAGACTGGGGCGGAGGTTCACCTTCCAGCAGGACAACGACCCTAAACATAAAGCCAGGGTAACAATGGAATGGTTTAAAACAAAACATCCATGTGTTAGAATGGCCCAGTCAAAGTCCAGATCTAAATCCAATCGAGAATCTGTGGCAAGATCTGAAAGCTGCTGTTCACAAACGCTGTCCATCTAATCTGACTGAACTGGAGCTGTTTTGCAAAGAAGAATGGGCAAGAATTTCAGTCTCTAGATGTGCAAAGCTGGTAGAGACATACCCTAAAAGACTGGAAGCTGTAATTGCAGCAGACGGTGGTTCTACAAAGTATTGACTCAGGGGGGTGAATAATTACGCACACCCCACTTTTCAGTTATTTATTTGTAAAAAAAATTTGGAATCATTTATGATTTTCATTCCACTTCTCACATGTACACCACTTTGTATTGGTCTTTCACGTGGAATTCCAATAAAACTGATTCATGTTTGTGGCTGTAATGTGACAAAATGTGGAAAAGTTCAAGGGGGCCGAATACTTTTGCAAGCCACTGTATGTAGATTAAAATCACCAGCTAAAATTATTCGTTCATAATAGTTGTGCAAAATTGATAAAAACTCTTAAAATTCTTGAATAAAAAGTGCACTCTTTTTTGGAGGCCTATAAACTGTCACACATAAAATCTGAGGAGTGCTAAAAACAGAGGCAGAACATTCAAAAGTGGTAAAATTATCAAGTAAAACAGATTTGGCGGAAAGGGTTTAATGAACTTATAAAAGCAGTTCCACCTCCCCTCTGCCTACTCCTGGTTGAATAAGAAAAATTTAAATTTGGTGGGGAGGCCTCTGTAAGAACATCAGGAGCATCTGCACTCAGCCATGTTTCCGTTAAAGATAAACCTTGAAGTTTATGTTCTAAAATCAAATCATTTATTATAAAAGTTTTATTCAGCAGAGAGCGAACATTTAAAAGTGCCATCTTAATAGTAGTTGGAGATGGAGTGACTGTATGATTTACTGGAGGTGGGATTTTTAGCAACTGTTTAAGATTATTTGGGTTGCCTTTGTTCACTTTATGATTATTTTTTCGCTCTCTGCTGATAATTACAGGAATGAAAGAAGTGGGGCAAGGTCCAAGTCCGATATGTGAGTTACTGTTAAAATCAGGACTGAGTTCATAGGAGCAGGGACAAGCTGGACATCAGGATGTGGTTGAGGGGGCAGAGAGGGCAGGAGCAGCTGGAGCCAGTGTGGTGGACAGGGGTGGAGGAGGGTATGCCAGGCTTAATGCCAGCATACGTGTGCCTTGTCTGTTCAGATGTAGTCCGTACGCCCCAAACAGTTGACTCCTGCCCCAGAAAATGTTAAAATTGTCCATAAAACCAATGTTATGCATGGCGGTGGCAGTGGAAAGCCAGGTGTTCAAAGAAAGCAGCCTGCTGAAACGGCCTATTCCTCTGCCGATGGTGGGAGTGGGGCCAGAGATAAAAACAGATAGGTGTTTGTCTTTTAAAAGATTAAACAAATGAATAAAATCCTGCTTTAGGAGCTCAGACTGCTCTTTACGGATGTTGTTGGTGCCAGGATGAATTATTATAATTATTATATAATTATTATATAATATTTATAATACGCAGTAAAAAGGATTTTTATTAAAGCTTTCTAGAGCAATGTGGCACCTTGTTTAAAGCCAAATACAGCAATATGTACTTAAGAATGTATTTATTTTCAAACTTAAACGTGACAATGTAAAGAAGATCTCTAAAATCAGTATTTATATTAGGTAGGACAGGATGATAAAATTAGTCAATAGGTAACAGATATTTTCTTTTTTTCCCTTGACAAGCACAAAAGTTAGTTCTGCGTCAGGTTGCATGGTGGACCTCTGTGTCAACTGCTCTTTTCCTCATTCTCTGTCCTGTCTAGGTCATCTGTAAACCAAGTATAACATCAGATTTCTTTTATCATAATAGATGTTATTAAAAGATTATCATAAAAGGAACTGACCTTTGCAACATGGTGATGATTCAAGTGTCATTCTTTGGGGAAAATTGGCTCAATTCTATTGTTTTAACTAGAAAAGCACTCAGAGAGCGCAGACCTCTGCCAAGCCAGCTCAGTCCCTGTCAAGACAACAGTCTTTGCACTCAGAACAAAAGTAAAACTGTTGATTTAATCCGTGCTGTAGTCTAGTTAATTCTAGTAGTATACTCGGATTTGTTTCTTCCCAGACAATCATCAGTCAAAATGTTAAATCAGCCATTGATTAGTCATTGATTTTAATACTGCTCTGCTTTCTGAAGTAGCTCCTTCTGTTCTGTATTTATGAAGATGCTTATATTATGAGTTCTTGTGTAGAAAATATTTTAATGAATGATAAGGCACAGAAAGAGCTTTAATTAGTTAGAATTATTTATGGATTTTAAGTATTCATGCATACGTCAATCTTTAAACCCACATTTTGTGACTCTGATGTGACGCATTCAGTCTAGATCCCGCCCCCTTTTCATTACAAGCCGGCTTTTATTTTGGTGGTAACACCAAGATCATCACTGGCCCCCATTTGGCCCTCTTTAAAACTTCCTAGATACACCCCTGCTCACCAGTCTTAATGAAGTATTTCTAGGCTTATATAAACATTTTTATTCAAGCATTATGACCTATAATCATTTTGAATATGAATACTGAATTAGACTCACTTTAGGGTTAAACACAGCAGGTCTGACCCACATTAATAAAAACCGTTATTAATTCAAACTCTTAGAAAAGTCTCTGTTTTGGAGCTTTGTGCAGAAAGTTCTTGTGCTGCTAAAAGCAAGCGGCCAGTTACGGGCCGCAAGAAAGCTTGCAATGAGCTGCACTGTGGGGTGATGAGGAGCCATGATGAGACACAGATCAAAGAAGAGACGCAGACCAACACACGTCGGTCCAAAATGTCCAAAGTTTTTCTCCAGACAATTTTACCTTGCATTGGCAATGTCCGACCGACGTGTTTTCGTAAAAACACTGCTATGAATCTGCCTAATGTTCATATAATGTGAAGACATAAAGTAGGCTATATAAATTGTTTACCTGTTTTATGTGTTGGCCCAGAGTTTTGGCCCACTGCCAGCCGTCTCAACTAAAGAATTGTCCCTCTTATTTCTGTCAAAAATCGTCTGATATGCATTTTCTGTCGCACTAGAGATTATATTAAACACTAGGCTGTCAGCCAATTAGACACGGAAAGTTCCCCGCACAACTCCTCTCTGATCGGTCATACCGTCATGCGTCTGTTGCATTCACCAAGGCCAGGAAATTACAAAACCACTTTATTCCTTAATGTCATGGGGCGGCTCAGTTAATGTAAACTTTTTCCTTCTGGAGTGAAAAAAACTTTCGGGGCTTGATGAGAATTGTTCGGGGCTAGAGCCGGGAATGCCCAGGCCAGGGACGCCACTGGGACACGCAAAATGATTGGATGAGGTTTTTCCTAGAATGCAGCTTCAGACAAGAGTACTCAGCTGCAGACAAGATGGCAGACAAACTTATACTCTGTGCCGGAAGTCACGTGACATCCGAAGCGGAAGTTGTTCTTCTTCCCAACTGGTGTCTTTCCATTTCCGCCATATTGGTCAATGAAAAAGCTCCTTTGACAAAGACAAGTTAATGGCTGCTGTGTTTAAACTGGATCAAATGTTTATAAATTTTGCAGCTGACTGTTTTATTAATATTCAAATTTATGAAAGGTAAAACTTTGAAACTGTAACATAATATCCCTAGCTGACATTCAGTGGTGGTAATAGTGCAAAGATGTAAAGCCTCACTTGTAATACACCTGTATGTATCCATAAGTGGAGATGTTTCAATGTGAATCAAACTGTGAATAATAAGCTGACTGTCATTATTTTTATTGCAGTGAAAGAGTTCAAAACTGACATTTATTAAACACATGGACATCTTTATTGATTTCCAATGTGCAAATTTAAGTAATCAAAGCATTCCAAGATTTACATAATGTAGCCTAGTAAGAATGCTAAGACAAACACACAATAAGAAATGGCTTTCTTATGATGCACCTACAATGCACTGTAACTTTAAATGGTGAGAACATCCTGTTCTCTAATAAGACAACCATTATGTACTGATAAGGAATTAAGATTTTTCAATCACTTTTGACAATATTCAGCTGTTCAATCACTTTTAACACTATTCAGCTGTTCTGTTATGTATAAAACTCCATAAATTCCAGGTAGATACCTCCACAATCATCTAGAGTTAAAACTACCCATTAAACAGACCACAGTTTGTGAGACTGCAAGGTTGTGAGTCTGAGATGGTGGTCAGCAGCACAGGACCACCACAAAGGACTGTATCCTCTTCATGCTATACACCTCAGACTTCTGATATAACTCAGAGTCCTCCTGGGTGGCTTTAGGAGGAACAAGAGTAAACAAAGCCATACTTACATCATACTTATATACTTACAATGGAGGGGGTGAAGGTCTACAGCTACCTGGAGGTTCAGCTGGACAACAGACTACACTAGAAATGCAACAGAAGTGTGTAGTAGAAAGAACGGTGCAGACTGTTCTGGTAAAACCTGAGTTCCTTCAATGTTTGCAGCAAGATGTTTCATATTTCTGTGAGTCTGTTGTAAAAACTGCAATCTGCTTTGCAGCCATCTGCTGGAACAGCATAATCAGAACCAGTGATGAAAAGAAACTAAACCAAAAGAGTATAGTTCCATGGGTCCTGAAGCTGATTGTTCAAATACTGTCTAAGCAGTTGAGTGTAGTGGACAGTTCTTCACATCCTGTACAGAACACAGCGAGATTCACAACAAAGTGTATTCAATCATAGTCTTCTTTGGATCTGCTGCAAAACAGAAAGTTTCAGGACATCATTCCAACCATTAGCCATCCCCCTCTGGAACTGTTTACAAATTATTATTATATTCCTTAAATGAAATTTAAGAACCACCCTGCTACAACATTAAAATTAGCTTTTGAGACTAACCAAGTTTTCTTCATGACACCATCATACTTGCATCATTAAGAAATTGACAAGAGTTCCACGAAATTTAGCGCTGGTCACTTAAATTCAGCATCCTCTGCTTTAAGTGCTGTTTCAGAGACAAAGAGGAAGATGGGTTCTGCCACAGGTACATTCTGTTGGAATGTATTTTTCCTTTTACCAGGTCATCATGGAGTGTCTGAAAGCAAAGAGTAAAGGGTGAACATGTAATCAATAAGATAATTTAATTTCTAATAGATTCTATTCATTTACCTTTATCTGGTCCCTAAAAATAGTGACATAATCCCTCCTTCCTCTACAGCATTCCCAATTCTCCAGATAAAAGATAATTTTCAAACCAAGCATCAGGTAAAAGGAAAAGTCAAACCCAGATTTTAAAAGTCTTTGCCCCAGCCATCTGTTTTGCTTGATATTTGATATGTGCATCTAAACAAGAAGTCAACAGATCACTTACTAAAAATGGGTTTGTATTAAAAAGTAGCAGTCATTGCATATGTACAGTCCATTGATATTTTTTATGTATCTAGAGGTCAAATATAGGATGAACTACAGCTCTTCCCTGTATTCACATAATTATTAAATTTGCTAAAACATTTTTATTCAATCCATCCTCTAAATGGAATGCTATCCCCTTCTATGTCTTTTGTGAAACAGGTGAGACATTCACAAACTTCCCGTAAAGCTATAACATTTTAATAAACAAATGTTGCTTGTCTAATTTGTTGTTTTTAAACACACATTTTCACCTAATACATGTTTTATTAGGAACAACAGGAAGATTAAGTTAAAGAAAAAAGCTTTTTTTTTTAAATGGTTCAGTAATAACATCCAAATCTGTCAGTTATTTAAATCTGATGGATAATTACAGAGCTACTCGTTTCTCCGTGAATGTTCTCTACTGAAATAATTAAAAAGCCTTAGACTTTAAAATTATTTGAAAAATATGATGTGATTAATTGGTGGAATAAAATGTAGTTTTTGTTTTCTTGACAATGTACGTTTTCCATTCTTGTCTGATTTATTTGTATTTTTAAGCACAAAATCACATGCACATTCTGTAAAAATAATGTAAATGATCCTAATCAGTTGCACATTCCTCAAATCTGAATATGCATTTTTTAAATTACTGCACAGAACTTTAGTTTTGTAATTATGTCCTTAATGTACATATATTACTCTTAATTCTGTTTTTATACTTTTCTTGTGTGAATGTAAGTGCTTCAATTACCTGTCAGTTTGATGCTGTTACAGTTGAATTTTCCCTCTGTGGTACAGTAAAGGATGTTTCATTGTCCTATTCTGTTATTAAACACAGGCATTTCCCTAATATGTTGTATGAAGCATCAAGAAAAGGAAAAATACGAAGTTGCGAAGTTTCTGGTTAAAAAGGACACCTTCTTCAGCTAATCTAACATTTGCACGAGCTTTTGAATCATTTAGATAGAAGAACTAATCCTTTGATATGCTACACTCTTAAAAATGCTGGGTTAAAAATAACCCAATTTGGGTTATTTTTAACCCAAGTGCTGGGTCAAATGTGGACCGACCCAGCCATGGGTTATTTTAACCCAGCAGGGTTGGGTTATGGGTTTGACCCAGCATATTGGGTTATGTTTTCTACTCTAAAAATGGGTTAAAATGACCCAACCGTACAGGTAAGACTACCCAAATGTGGGTTAAAAGGAAACCCAAAATTTGGGTTATTAAATTACTAATACTTGGGATAAAATGACCTAATTATACAATGAAATGTTATAGAAAATTTTTTATGCTAAATAAATAACTCAATAAACAGGAATTAACAATGTATGTAGGATGGACGGGTATGGAAAATGGATGGAATGGAATGGAATGGATGAGTAATGTCTGTCAATTCTTTATTGATAACTCAGCCTTTTAAAATGCATCAAAAACAAAAATCAATAAAACTGCAATGGAGAATAAAAAAAACATTCATATTACTTTTAGCTCATGTTTGTTAAAACACAGTTCATTTCATTCATGTAAATGTAAAATTTTAAAGGCAATTACAAATCTTAAAAAATAACATTTTGAAAATGTTAATAAATTAAATGTTCAAACAATGCCAATGAAAGAACTGTACTGAAATAAATTTCCATCAACATCTTCTAGGAACACTAACCTCTATGTGTTTTAGTCAGTAAAACATCACCTTACGTATTTCACAGCATTTGATTCGTGACCAGGTATTTCAAAGACAACTGTCTGAATGAATTCCCAAATCTGTACACATGGTTTTGGGTAGTTGACATCAAACACAAAAAATGTTTTAAAACACCCATCAATTGCACCCAAAAGTGATGGGTATTCCAAAGCAGTCCCATTGATGACCACAAATGCTTGGGAACATTGATGGTCTTCTCCAAGCATAAGGACATGTGGGTACTCTGTTGTGGCCCCATTCAGATACTCCACCATGTTTGTTCCAGTCTGAGGTGAAGGGGATTAAAAAAAGAGAAAGAAAGAGAAAAGATTGAGGCATAAAAATAGGGTTTCATAAATGGCTGTAGATAATAACTGAAGTTAAAAATAACTGAACACACAGGCTGGATGTCAATGAAGGCCTTGCGAATCTCCAAGCTGCTTGGTCGAAAAACTTTCCTTCCAACTTTGTATGGAGCAGTTGGGAGAAGCACCGGCAGCAACAACAAAGCAACATCCCCCTGTTTGTCTGTAAAATGGAAATGTGTCAAGTTTCTCTAGATGACCCAACTTAGAAAAAGACAACCATAAAATATGAGCTTTTAAGGTCAGAACACACTGGCATAGGATGACACCTCTCAAAACAGACATTCCTACATCGCCAGCAGCTTTGTAATGTGCAATGGTGACAGACATATGAAGATCAAGAAATAGGGAAATCTTGTTTCCAATCAGTGTAGAAACCCTGGCCTTTCTTTCCTCCTCCTATCTTGACTCCAGGGCTTACTTAAGCCGTTTTCAGACAGAGTGGGGGGTGGGGGGGGTGGGAGTGGGGGGGGTGGGAGTGGGGGGGGTTCTAGATGGATATTACGTAAACTTAGTGCGGCAGGCCTACGTCATTTCCCCAAACAAATGCATTATTGCAAAGATGGCAGACGAAACAGCAGATCTACTCGCAACGCTCGTCTGATCAGTGACGCTACTTGCTGCTGAAACTGTGATATGCGGATCTTTTGCCAATTCCTTAAAGGGACGACTGTGTATGGAGACACAGTGGCTCAGAAGAGCGGGCCGACAGATTACCCCATCAGAAAAAGATACAGTGACATCACACCAGGCTTACGCCTGGTACTGAAAAGTTGATGATTAAAGACCTCAGTTTTGCGAAACCTTTACAATTTTCTTCCCCTCAGAGTTCTTTGTGTTTTAAATAAATTGTGCACAGAGAGAGTTTATGAGTAAAACTAATTAAATTTTTTTTATAATACATACTACCAGTGTGTTCTGTCCCTTTTGTTTAGCTTCGGCCAAAATGTCATAGCTAGGCTAACTCTATAACCGAAAAAAAAAATTAAACAAAGTAAATGACTTTTTGAAATGTCAATACCTGCTGGAAGCAAATCTATGTTGAAGAGACGGTTAGCTGCGTCTTCTTTTCTGGCCATACGGATGATCTTTGTTGAGAACACAGGTTTCCAGCTCTCTGTTAATTTTCCAAAGGACTCCAAGTGTAGCACAGAGAAGTCCTGAGAAATCTTACAATAGAAGAATACAAACATGTAACAATATTTTGATTGATTGTGATTGATTTTTTATTATTGTGTCATGCATTAACATGCCCAGCCCAATAAGGGCTTACAAGACACCATTATAACAAAACATAGGCAGACCAGAAACCGAAAGTAGATGCTTAACAATATTAATATCTCCCTGTCTTGACCTATGACACTGAACATACCTCAAGTGATCTTTTTAAATGATGCTGAAATTTCAGGTGTGGACCCAGGAGAGGTATCAAAGAAATCAGGCTGTTAGGATCCAAGAGAAACAAGCTGTCTTTGTCAATCTTTTCAGCTGGAAAAAATGGAAACTTGATTTACTGACCAATGAGACAACAAGCCACACACACATATGTAGATTAGAATAAAACCATATTTTTAAAAGTTGAATTACTTAAATACATTTAATTTTATAATCATCCATCTCAGGCTGCAGTGGTGCAGTTGGTAGCACTGTTGCCTCGCCGCAAGAAGGTCCTGGGTACAAATCCAGCCTGTGCTTTTTCTGCATGGAGTTTGCATGTTCTCCCTGTGCATGCATGGGTTCCCTCCGGCTTCCTCCCACAGTCCAACAACATGACTGAGGTTAATTGTTCCCTCTAAATTGGCCTTAGGTATGAGTGTGTGTGCATGGTTGTTTGTCCTGTGTGTTGCCCTGAGATGGACTGGTCAGCTGTCCAGGGTGTACCCTGCTTCTAACCTGATGATAGCTGGAGATAGGCACCAGCCCCCATTTTGGCATATTTTTAAATAAGAAAATGACCCAAATAAATACAGTTACCACCAATGTCACTAGCAATTATTAAACAACTGCAGTTTACATATGATTATACAACGCAGATGCAGTATTTATGAACAGTTTAACATTTCTATAACATTAGTTTGGCCTTTTGCGTAATCTGTGTTTGGATGGGATGCTGTTGTTGATTTTATATGTACTGTTTATAGCACACAACACAGGAGGGCAAAAAGCACCGCACACTCAATCCAGAGCCGTGCTGCTGTAGCTGAACAATTCAACTAACAAAATTTAACCTAGGGGTGTAGGTATGACTACTTTAGATAATCTTTGTGCAGATGATCAAAAAAGATACAGAGCAAAGCTAACTGACCCGTTTCAACGAGCTATGGGATGAGAGTCCTCAGAATCGTCTGCTAGTTTAGTGTGGTAATATTTTAATATACAGATTAACATCAATATTGTTTTGTAAGACATCTACATTGATATATAAGTTTATAGATAAAGTAATTTCATGGTAATAAAAGTGTCTGTCAATTCCATATTCATCCATGCTAACTATGCTAGCAGTAGATGTAGCTTTGCATGTTGGCAGATTATTTTAAATAATTTAAATGTTCTTATAAAATAATTTTGGCTATATTTTATTTAAACTTCAACATACCTTTAATAAATTGAACTGAGCAGATTTTATTATGAGTCTTTGGCTCCCAGGCTCTGGATGGATCATCTAGTAGAACTTTCTTCATGGCTATGCACTGTTGCCTTCAGTGTATTTCATCACCTATTAAATTGAACAATTTCGTCTTTTGGTGCGCTGCTGCACAAATAGAGGCTGACTAACACTGACTAGATTTTTTTTTAACGCCATTTAGCACAATCTGTCATCAACTAAAAGCTAATAACAGTGGTGGTCAGCGCGGTGCCCAGAAGCTACGGGGGGCGAGAGCTTGGGTGCGTGACGTCACGTATCAACGCGAGTATAAACGTAATCTGCCTGGCAACAGTTCAATATCAGTGCGAGAGCCACGCAACCACATAGATAACTTGTGTCTTTATCACAGAAACCACAGTACAAATTCTACTATCGAGGTAGTACAACAATGAGGTATACTGGCCAGCTGGAGATATCTGACAACGCAGATAGCTCTGTAAATAGCTCAAATTAACTACTGTCTGTAAAATACACAGTAGCCTAAATGGCCCTCTGCTGGTGGTGGGGATGCCACCGCTGATATGAAACGCACAGTTAAGTCCCCAAGCAGAGCCTCACCGTGGCTAAGCGAGGATGGCCTAAGGATAACAATGTCGTCCCTGATAGTTGTGGCCCCGATTCTGTATTCCATGTATCTAACTAAATATATCGGTGCTAAGAAGCTAACTAGTTAACTAACCTAAAAAATGATTCGGTTTTCTCAAACAGATAAAAATCAGTTTATTTGTTTGTTTGTGTCAACAGCTTTTACACAATTAATCTTCCAACTCTTTATCAATATCTTACCTTCTTCTTGCCTTGCTGGTGTGAAGGTCCATTAAAGTCCTTGTCATCCTCTGGTTTAAAATGGCGAAGCTGGGACACCGAAGAGTAGGAGGATCCTTCTTTTTACCGCCAGTTTTAACCCAATATGCTGGGTCAGAATGATTGACCCAATGTTGTGTTAAATTGACCCAACCTTCTAACGCTCAGCCTTGACCCAGCTGTTGGGTTGGAAAAATAACCCAGCATTTTTTAGTGTGTACCTTTATAGAATGCATCTTCCAAACGATAACAGTTGTTATTTAGAGAATTATAAAAACACTTTCACTAACATTCTTTTTCTCCACCATTTCTCCGTCATCTCCCGCTAAACAGAATATACAAGAAGAACTTCTTTCCTGCCCCACAAAGAATAACTTCCACTACGGAGCTTCTGGCACAGAGTGGAGGTTTGTTCGCCATCTTGTCTGCAGATGGGTGCATCTCGCTTCAGAGGCGATTATAATGGTTTGTCTTATTATTAATTTTTCTTTTACAAAACACATAATTCATTGATTGCTATTAGTATGTGAAGAGCATTTCAAGTAACATGGCAAAAAGTGTTCAAGAAAAAAAATCCCCTACCCCACCTTTATCAGATGGGGATAATGTGCTGATTCGTTAAATGTCTTCTCTGAAGAATAGAAAAATGAGAAAATAATTGAAAATAAATAAATAAATAAAATGTCTCAAAAGGTCCTGTCTTATGTCTTTTTGTCCTTGGAGTATAATTTATCCAAATTGGAAACCAAGAAATTCCTACTGTGTATTTCTTAAGAACAGGGGTCAATGTTGTTTTTCTTCTTCTGCTCGAGATCTCACTTCAGATTTTCTTTTTCGGCAAGTGGTGAGTTTGGTGTCACCCTTTAAAGTCACCCTGTCAGTGTGGTACAAAACATGGGCTGCAGATGAACGTTTGTGGACAGTGTATGTGAAAAGAAATTTCTTCATACAAGCAATTGCTTCTTAATCAAGGAGTTAGTACCAGACTGTGGGATAAAAATCCAACTTGACTGATAAGTTTGAACATAGGTCGCCTATGATCCATCATTACAACGTATCTGGCTACCATTCAAAAAAAAAATTCCATGATACAAAAACATCTTAAATAATTTGCTGCCAAACACAAGCTGTAGTCCATTTGCCATTGAACAGTTTTTTAAAACCATTTTAGGAGAATATTTCAGGATATTTGCTAAATTACTTTTGTTTCTCCCTAAACTGCAATGACTTCATGTGCAACATTTTTGTTTTGCACACTTCACATTAGTTTTTTTGTCCGTCCTTTATATGGCACACAGGTTTAGAGAATTGTGCAATAAGCATCTCTGATAACTCTTCTCGATCTGAGATCACTCCACATTCTTCTCCCTTTAGTCTCCATGTGTCTGACATCAGATCAGCGACACACATGCATACATTTAAAACCTCTACACTATAGTCCATCCTCTTGCACTGCTGTTGAGAAGATGGGAGGATAATCAACCACTCAAACATTCCTCTTTCCCTATAGACCCCCTTTCCACCCTCATCTTCTCCAGTTTTCTGAAAAGCGGGGGGAAGTCTTGGCGGGGTGCCCTCACTCTCTTTTTCTGCAATGGAATCAGCAGACCTCCTCAGGGACTGCTTGTTTGAACTTTTTAAATCAGAATTTGTAACGATCCTCAGCAAAGCATAGAAGATGCGGTCTTAACAGAGCAATACACAACAGTCTGAGGCAAAGACAGGCCAGATCAAACACACCCCTCAGGGAGTAATGATGAACCTCCAGTCCCATTCAGAAAGCGTGGCTACATGTAAGACACCTTTTTGTTTCACTGATTTTTCCAAGTTTGTGACCTCGGTCTATCATTTGCATCCAAGCAGCATAAACAAACATGTTATTTGTGCGGCATTCCCCGGGCCACCCACCCCTTTCTTCCACTGACAGCACAGAAAGTGAATTAAGCTCTTGGGACAGTCTGTGGCTTTCTGTAGAACACTTTGAACAAAGAAAACAGACTGAACCTTCTCCTCGCAGAATGTTATGAGCCAAGACATTTAATTTTTTAACCCATTTCCAATTTACTGTTGTACATTTGTGTTGGCTCACATGAAGTGGCACTGCAGTACAGATGACAGGAGTAATTACATAGCTCAGAAAGTGTACAAGGAGAAATGAAAACAGTCATGTTTTTCTGACCATAGGACTAAAGTAGAAGGCAAGTGGCACCGACCCCAGTATCACACCATATTCATTCTTCTGACAGAAACCAGCACCCTGGTGCTGATTTTGTACAACTAATGTTCGTCTGCTTAGCAACATTTTTTTACAAATTGTCCAACTAAAACTAATAAACTGAAACAAACGGGACTTGACATTTCGACTTGGCCTATGATTAAAAACTGCTGAAATAATTCTTATTTAAATCTTTTTAACCTTTCATGTAAATAGGTCAAAATGAGAATAAAATTGTACAAATATCTTCTAATATCTGATCTATTGTGGATTATGAGGAACTTCTTGCCTTGCAGCAAGAAGGTTCTCAGGTTTGAATCCCGACCTGGGATCTTTCTGCATGGAGTTTGCATGTTCTCCCTTTGCATGCGTGGGTTCCCTCCGGGTACTCCGGCTTCCTCCCACATTCCAAAAAACATGACTGTTAGGTTAATTGGTCTCTCTAAATTGTCCTTAGGTATCAGTATGTGCGTTCATGGTGCTTGTCCTGTTTGTCTCTATGTTGGCCTGGGATGGACTGGTGACCTGTCCGGGGTGTACCCAGCCTCTCGCCTGATGAATGCTGGAGATAGGCACAAGCCCCCCGCAACCCTGCAGAGGATGGACTGTTATAGATAATGGATGGATGGATGTCTTTAAGTATTCTGTTTAAAATAATCTTGTGGTTTCTAGTAACATTGGCAATATGTGACTCTACAAAACAACATACTGTGGGAGAGAAAGTTAGCTTTGGTGTGTGTGTGTTAGTGGCTGTGGAGAGACATCTGAGAGACAGGATGTAGATGACAAGCAGCTAAAATCCAAGAGAAACCTACAGAGGGCCGGCTCCTTTTCCAGTATTTTTAATTTCACTTTGATTTATTACCACATCTTGAAACAGTTCCTGCTTTGGAATCAAAAACGGCCACACCTGGAGAACCACATTTATATGGTCTGGCTATGTGTTTTTAGCTGAAACTAAATAGCTTTGAATCTGCAACCATTACTGACAAAATGCTTTTGGTCACTGTGGAATGTTACAACTTGAAGGAAAGGGATAATGATAAAAAAAAAACTGACTAACATGTACTGTCTTATATGTATGAGGTTTCACAATGCCTCTTTTTTATGTCATGAACAAAGAGTTTAAGTTTATTTTTTAATTTATTCCATTGAAAATATTTAGCTGTATTAATTTCCAAAATAAAAGTAGTAAATTTATAAGCATGCAGTTAATTAATAATGAAATCAAAACAAATCTTACAAGTTATTTTTCATAAAGTTTGTTGCACATCTTTTTTTTTCTTATCTTACCACATATATTGGATATCTAAAAAAGCTTTCACATTGGTCCAAACAGTGTGTGTGTGCATGGTTGTTTGTCCTGTATGTCTCTGTGTTGCCCTGCGATGGACTGGCGACCTGTCCAGGGTGTACCCTTCCTCTCGCCCCATGACAGCTGGAGATAGGCACCAGCCCCCCCTGCAACCCTGCATAGGAATGATGGGTACAGAAAATGGATGGATGGATATATATCAATATATGAGCATATATAAGGAGAAGAGTTTTATTTTCCAGAGATGAATGTTGTTTAGCTGCATATGCTTGTGTGTGTATCAATCAAAGAACAAAAGAAATAAGCTATAGCAAAAATGCTATCTGAAGCTGGTAAGAGAGAACATTTATCGAAAGTAAAATAGTTGAGATTTTACATGGACTGAAAGGCCTCTCGGAGGAAGAAGATATTACTCTAAAAGCAACAGATTACAGTTTACATATGCATCCACTCTTAATTCTTTGAAAACATGCCCTGGGATCTAATTTAACTAAAATGTAGCTGCCAATAAGGGCCAAAATACTAGGAAACAACTAATAGAATGTGTCTGTTTGTTTTATTTGTAAATCCCTGGTTTCAGCTGTATATAAATTATATTTAGAGACATAAAGAGAGTGAAGGGGGAGACTTAAATGGTAATAGAAGTGCCTACATTATTGGTCTCAGGTTCTTTATTTTGTTTTGGATGTTTTTCCCAGTCTGCTCTGAAATCTCTCCACATCAGGAGTGATTAAGCAGCTTTAGCCTACAGATCCAAGAGTCAAAGGTGTGCAAAGTGTTATTAGCAGTACCTCTAAGTGACCTCTCCAACACAGCGGTGTACCCTTTAAGCAATGGGGTCACGTCAGGCCAACCATGTAACCAAGAGAGGTCACAGGGTGGAGGTTAAGCGATCAAGTCCACTTCCACAGGAGGCAAAGAGCTGAATTTCTAATTCAGTCACAACATCATGTCTGCAAAAAGCAAGCTTTTCTGGGGCCTCACTAACAATGAGCAGACATTCTTACAGTTCTCAGTTCAACTTGAAACAGACTAAAAATTACAATTACTTTCTTTTTACCTAGGTGCACAACAGAAGAGTTGCTGTTAAATATAGATATGTTTAGACTTGTGATATAAAACATAAAAAATGATATAAATATTATTTATGCTGACTTCAAAGACAGTTATTGGCACATGAAAAGATTTCTTTGAGAATGTGTCAATAAATGTATGAAAATTTTTCTTTATTTTCATTTCTTTGATCTTCTTCTCCTGTTTTCTGTAGTTATGTATATACTGCTCCTGCCTCCATTTCAAACTTTCACCTGAGCAAATGTGAACACACTGTCCAACCACCTTCACTCTACTGTACCTGCCAAATCTTAAACATCCCCCTTTTTGGACAATATAAACATAAACTTTACCTTTTGGGAGGAAATTTCAATGTATTTTATACATACTCTGGTTCAAGAAATATGCAGCAGTAAATGTAAAAAATATTTACAAAATGCACATGCTTATTTTTGCAATAAACAACAGACTATTTACAATAAGTGAAAAAACTGAGACATGCAATAACAGCAGGAATGTTATTTGAAATAAGAAGACAGCGCATATAAAAGCAGGCATGTAAACACTTCTTACGTTTGTTGGGAGCATTGATGGTTATACAGTCTTACAGCAACTGGGAGGTAGGATCTGTGATTATGCTCATTCATGCGCTTAGGATGCAGCAGTCTGTCGCTGTAGGAGCTCTCAAGTTCAGCTAAAGCTTCATGCATGGGATAGGAGACACTGTCCAACAGTGATGTTATTTTAGATTCGAGGGGGCATCCTTCCAGATGAACTATCTAACCACCTCCTCTTTGCTGTAGATAAGCTGTTGCTCCAACAGACAATATTATAGAAGATGGCTGATGGCACCACAGAGTCAAAAACGGTCTTCAGGAGCACCCCCTGTACTCCAAAAGACCTTAGTCTCCTCAGCAGGTAGAGTTTACTCTGACCCTTCCTGTAGAGACCCTTCCCTCCCTTCCTGTAGAGGCCAAGAATCCCCTTATCTGCAAAGCTGGTGGAGACACGCAGAAAACACAATGTGGCTGGAATTGCAATGATTCAAAAAGGTATTGACTTAATGAGCTGAAAAGAAACATATAACAAACTGTTCAGATTTTATTTTGGTAAAGAAATGTGAAAACGTGAATTGTCTTTCATTGAATAATTATGCAAGACTTTGTGTAGTTCTTAATTTTAAATCCCTGTTAAAACGTTGCAGTTTGTAGCATGGCAAATGTGAAAACCACTTTGGTAAAGCATTACGCGTGTCTAAAAGCAAACCAAAAACATTACATTAATCAGTCTATTTGGATCTCCTTGTGTATTAGACTTGGGAACATTTGATGTAAAAAAAATAAATGAATAAAAAAAGGTGTATTCTCCGTTCACCTTTTTAGCTCTCAGCAGCCTCGGACACTTTATTTCCTCTGTCCGCGCACTCAACACCCACTGGCTAATCTCTTCGACTCACTGATGACAATCACTTGTTGTGACTTCTGCCAGAGCAGCCTTGGATCATCTCCTCTGTTTCCCTCCTTCCCCATCCGTTCCTGCTGATTTCATCACTTCCCCACCATTCAGCTTTAAGACACTTAGAATTCTGCACACAAAGGGGCTGCTGTGTGCTTCAACCATGTCAGGATTAAACTATTAACCGGTGTGTGACAAGTTGGGGAAGTGCTACCCTTTGAAATGCAAAGTGAACTGGAGGTTATTATAACCGTGATTGTGTTTTTTATTTTTTTTTGTTGTCCAATTTTTATGTTAGTACTGGTCTAATTTCTTTAAAGACTGCATTTATTATGACTGTGCATCAATTTAGTGTGGCATATTTTTTCCGTATTCTAAATAGCCAAAGGATGCTAATTCAGAAGTGATTTTGTTCACAAAAAGTCATGTCCACTATTAATTTTACATCCTAAGTAATAACATAATAGTTGTGGCTGGCTGAGAAATCAAATTACTGGTCTGCTGCAATCCCATTCATCAAATTAAAGTAATTTAGTCATCCAGTATAAACATTAATAACAGTCACAGTAGATAGAAAAGAATAATCCCCTACTCCGCTAAAGCTTGAGCCAATTTCCATCCTTAATTACCTGTTAACCAGGTCACTTTTAACATTGTGTTTAAAGGAAGGATGGAAACTCAGCAGAAAAGAGCATTTGTAAAGATCTGACATAAAATGTCTCTGCAACGTCTGGTCTGAGAGGGACAAAAAGGCACAAATGGTCAGGGGTTGGTGGTTTATAATACCAGATAGATTTGTGCTTTGAAGCAAACTGCCATAATAGAGAATGGGCTGTAAAACCTGAGGTGACAGATGAGGGAGGAAGTTTGAGCCACTTGGCCACCAGGACGTCCTGTGTGACTCACTTTCAAAGTGACAGTGGCCAAGCTGTTTGCAGACAGCTGGTGGACCTGGCAGACTGAGCCAGGGTGTCTGCAGACACTCATTACATCTGAAGCAGCTACATTTCAAGGAGTTAAGCTGTAAGCCGTCAAAAGACTCCACGCTGACACAAGACCCAACTCTGAACAAAGCAATCATGAGGCACCCGCATATAAACATGAATAATGAATGACTGCATGCTGAATAAATGCATTTCCAAATCCTCACATGTTGGTTGAAAAGGTGCTGGTTTTTATGTGTCGAAAATCAAAATTTATGTTAATTTTTATGCCTCAGTGTACAGCATTGCATGGAAAGCAGTTTGCATTTCAATGACAAATCCACACTGAGCCTCCACTCAGACATTTAAATCCAAAGTTGGAATTTCAATTGGAGAATTTTCATTTCAGATTCCCTCTCCCCCACACCTAGTCTTCTAATTATTCTAGATCAAGTTGCTAGGGTAAAGATTAATGAAGAAAACTATTAATTCCTCTCCAATTCTTGCCAGATCATTTTCCCAATGCGTTCCCAGGTAAGTGGGAATCTATGGCCCCTTCAGCAGGTTCAGAGTGTGACTCCATGCTGAAAAGATGCCCAATTCACCTAGGCTGATTCTTTTTAATGCAGAGAAGTAACAACTCTCTTCTGGGCTCCTTCAGGATGATAGCTTAAGCTTTTCAACCTATCTATAAGGCTGAGACAATTCCAAGATTTCTTTTATTTGTCATATTATAAGCATACAACAACATTTTCATTGCAATAGCTTAACGACAGCTCTCACCACAGAAGTTTTGAAAAGGAGATCTCAAGAAAAAAAATTAAAAATCACACATTTTCACATGCACATACACATATATAGTGCTATCACACGCAAAGCCAAGTTTTGAGGCGCTAACATATTCTGTGAACATAAAGACAACTGTACACATATAAATATGTGTCAATCTCAGGTTAAAGTGCCCACAGATTTTGTAAGCAAGTATAAATGTAAGCATTCATGTTTAAATAATGTCATTTTAATGATAAATGTCACTTGATGTGATCAATAATCTAATGACCATGGGTGGGTATACAGCGTAGGCTAACTGGGAAATCAAAAGCTTGGCTATTTGGCTTGGTTCTTTCTTCGGGATCAAAAACTAGAGCAACACTTGCATTACTGCAGATCTGTCTCCAATCTTTATCTAATCTCCATAAATCTCCCACTCCTACTGGTGGAGTAAGCGCACCCAGGTCCCCACCCTTGAATACCACCCAGCTCGCAAGACATCCAACCCCTTTGTTTTTTTCGAACTTCTTACTATATTTTGGGCCAAGTCCCAGGAGCCAGGTCTCAAGCACCAGACAATTGCCCACAACCAAGGGTTGTGCTCCTTTTCTCCTGTTTGCCTGTCAGTCAGTACGTTTACATGCACATCTAAATTGGGCTAATGGTAATAATTGAATGAATATGGGCCTTTATCCCAGTTTACATATCATTCAGAAAATTGACTTATTGAGTGGAGTGCATTCTGCTCCACAACACTAGGTGGCGACATGCATCCTTTCACGTTAGCATTCTTCTGGTTGGCTAGCGCATCACACAGACAGGAAACAAAGGCGCCCCCCCCGAGGTTCATCTGGACTAAGAGCAGATATTTACGCCCTGAGTCCAAAATCCTAACAAATCGTGCATGTTCGAAGCTGAAGTTGCAGGCAGGCAGGACTGGAACTGGTCTCAAAAACAGAGAAATGTGAATGGCTGGGACTGATTCTGTTCAAGTCTGTTAAAAACAATAAATGACTTCATAAAGCAATTTATTTGTTTTATATTTGTTCTGCCACAATAATCTCATCCATCCATCCATCCATCTATCCATCCATTCATCCATCAATGTAATGAATTTTCATGAAAATGCTTCAAGACTAGGGCTATTCTCAGCCATTATTAGGTGCGAATAAAAAAGATTAATTAGAGTAATTAATTACAGATCATAATTAATAAATCTCAAAGTTTTTTTAATCTCTTGACAGCACTAATAAAAATACAAACATAACTGAATATGAAAACTAGGTGCAGAAACAACTAATATAAACTCATCTTGCAGATGTTTGATCATAATGTGTCCTTAACATCCATCTCTTTTTTTACTGAAGAAATTTAATAAAACGAGTGCTCTCAAATTCAGTCAAGCAAACCAGAGGAAGCTTGAGTGAGGAAGTTTCTGATCACTGAAAGATTTTGTTCCAGGGATTTAAGAGGGAGTCCCTCTCCGATGAACACACCCGTCTCTGCAAACACATTTCAATTTGCTGGATTAACGCCCCTGTTGTACCCCTGGCATGTTCCAAGAGACACTCAATGGCACAGAGACCCCTTCTGAAGGAGCCACACTACCCCCACCTCCTCACCTCTGACCGCTCCCACTCTCCCCAGTCTTATTAAACTAATTAAGGCTTTCCCCATCCATGAATTTCATTCCATTTCATTTTGTTACGTCAGCTCTTTAATAATGTTGACGGTTAACATAATAACTGCTCTCAGACTTCATGTTAACAGTGAGTGACTATGGGGGTGGGGTGGCTTGGCTTTAAAAGTAACTGTGTTAAGTCTGCATCCCCCCCCCAAAAAAAAACCTACAGCAAATATTCTGAGACCAAAGATATTCGGTTTCCATGGCAATATGGACTTAGTCAAGCTTCAAGTGGCATACCATATGAGTGTTTTAAATTTGACTTTTTCTAAGCCGAGAACACCAGCACCTAATACTGCTCAACTTGTTTTCATGTAAGATCGTACTTTTCTTTACTTTTTATTAACCTTTAAATCATCCAGTATTCTGATGATGTGCAGTTTTATTAATATGTGGAAAAATATCAGAATGTAATAAAGCCACAACAGAAATCATCACCAGCGACAACTGAAAAGCAGAGACTAAAAATTAAACATAAAAATTTGTATACTGCAATACATTTATGTACTTCTTATAGTATTAATTATGTGTGTGGTATGAACAGCATATTAAGAATATGCTTACAATTAACAACTGTATTCAGCTGTCTGTTATAAAGCAAAATAACTTTATGAGCCCAGAGAATATAAAAGCTGATGTAAAGGCCCTCTATGTATTTCGTTCAAGCCAGATTGTTTCCTTACTTTTGCTTTATAGCTGAAAACATTTCCATCACAAAGTCAAAACACTACACCTTGAACTAAGCTTACTTTGACATGTCTATCAATCACAGTGCGTATCACAGATTGCTAGGTGAAATTTCAAATAAACACACACTAGCCACTGTTAAGTTCAGTTGCCTGTGTTTAGAGCAACACATGAACACACAGAAAAAACAGCAACACTTTGTTGTTGTTTCCAAGCACACATTATATCTGAGAATGTGACCTTTACCTTTCACAGAAGAATTCCTATGTGTTCAGAAAGATCTTAAAGCACTGCGAGTAAAGGGAATGAAGGTTATCCTCCTTTTATATTCCATTGCCATGTTTTTTTTTTTCCAGAAATGGCACCTCAGACAGATGTAATATATCCATATTTAGTTAATGCCCATAGAAAACAGGTCAGTTATGTTGAAAAAGTTTATTAGGAAGGAGGTGACCTGAACTCCTAGTAGATATTCCAGTATTGATTGTCATCAGCCTTTAAATGTCTTTAAATGTTTATGTTCAAATTCAAAATCAATTTTAAATTCGAAGATACTTTATTGATCCCAGAGGTAAATTAAGTAATATGCCAAAGCCCTTAATTTATGAAGTCAATATATGCGTCTGAATCACCTTACAATTCAGTCTGAATCACCTTACAATTCATTGCATCAAAACTTTGATCTGAGTCCAAGTTAAAAAATAAAGTCAGAAAGTAGGGCATGCTGCAAAGGTATTCATTATCCTTTAACTTTTCCAGATTTTCTGAAATTACAACTACAAACTTCAATGTATGTTATTCAGATTAAGTATGACAGACCAAAACAAAGGAAAATCATGATTTTCTTTTGTTGTTGAAAATGTATTTAATGATTTATTTAAGTTATAGGGTAAAGGGGGGTAGGTACAATTGCATGCAACACTATTCAAATTCTAATTGAGTAAAAAAAATGTAACTCAACCTATAAATACATTTCTGTTTACAAATCCTGTACTTGTTTTTTGGTAAATCGTATCAAAACAAATATTTTGAAGTTTGTATTTGTAACATATTAAAGTGTTTGAGTACAAGGCCTTGAACATTCTTAATGTAGAACCCAATTTAAAGTCAAATGTGTGACATATTGTAACAAAAAATTTAACAGTGAAGCTTGATGGTTGGAAAAAAATGTTTTGCAGTTGAATGGTTTTCACTTCAGGTGCAGACTCTCCACTCAGCCTGGTTAACTGTTTGGGACAATGTTTTAATTGTGCCATTAATGGGAAATTCTGTTTGTGTGGTATTAAATTTTCCTGGACAGTCTTAATATTATTATTTTTTTTTTCTCACTGAGCCAATACGCTTCCTGAAGCCATTACCACCCTTTTGAAATGCTGTTAAGGCACCTGTTTCGAATGTTATCATCCCATTAAATGGCCGTTATTAGCGGTCATCACTCCCATACAATAGCTCCAGAATGTTCCGGCTCGGTAGGCCGTTATCTGTGACTTTAGGTTTAGGAACTTGTCTTCAGTTTTTAGGATGAGGGTTGGGGGTGGGGTAAGGTTATAAGTAAATATCCATCGTTACCTAAATTGTAAACACAGGTTTTAAATAAAGTTAACAAAAACGAAACTTAAGCTTTTAGACATGGGCGATGCTGAAAAAAATTCGAATGCATATTATCACCGATAAGAATGGTAGATGCGCACCTTCTAGCCTGCTAGGATGTAGAGGAGGCACATTCTGAAGCTATTGTATGGGAGTGATGATCACTAATAACGGCCATTTAAAGGTTGATAACATTCGAATCGGGTGGTTAAGGAGACCCTACTTTTGTCATGATGTCCCGCCTCTAGTTCACTCCTCAGAAATTCTCCCCCTCACTGGAATTTCTCACAAATACTCTGATTAAAAAACAGGAACAGTGAGCATGATGAAATAACTGGAGCAAAACTGTTTCTCACTCTATAAAATAGAGATAGTACTGAAATAAAAGTTACTGGATGCTTTCTACGATAGACGTTTGGATTTACAGGCCAAGTGTAAATATTTCTACAAGTAAATTTTCTACTGGCTCCCTTTAGCTCAGAGAATAGATTTCAAAATACTTTTACTAGTTTATAAATCATTAAATGGCTTAGCACCAAAGTATATTGAAGATCTATTATCACCATCCCAACCCCCCCAGACCATTTAGGTCTTCCAGCTGTAGTCTACTAATTATCCCTAGAATTAGAACCAAACACGGAGAAGCAGCTTTCAGTTTCTACGCTCCCCTTATCTGGAACAAACTTCCAGACCACTGCAAACCTGCTAAAACACTGAGTTCCTTTAAATCAAATCTAAAAAATTAACTGTTTAGAGCTGCCTTTGAGTAAGTGAGTAATAATAACAGGAATGTAATATGTTGCTTTTACTGTTCTTCTCCCCTAATCATATACAGCACCCTGAATAGCCTTGTTGTTGAAAGTGTGCTATACAAATAAAGATGCCTTGCCTTGCCTTGCCATACTGTAAACTAGACTGCAATAAGACCACAGATTATTAGTTAATTACCGATACCAAACTTAGAGAGATAATGTGTTTACATTTGCTGTTTTATTCTAGTTGATGTGGTTACGTCACACCAAATAATGTTCGGTTAGGGTGAAAATAATAAAGATGCCCTGGTAGGGGTTTCACAGATTTACTTGTTAAATATACATTTTACAAGCTGCATGTGTTAACCTATTTTGTGCTTTCTGGTTAGTTCAGTAACTTCAAGATGTGAATCTGCAAAACATTCATATACAAGCAGATTTAATCCATTTACCAATAGAATTTGGGTGAAAATTGGGATATGTAGCATAACTTAACGTGTTACTTAAAGTTTCTTCTTGTTTTGGGTTTTGTTATTGATGTTTTAAAGTGACAAAATGTAACATCAGAGCATGTCTAGGCATTAAACGAATCAAGAATACTATCAATAAATTTTGTTTGGCCTACAACCACTTTGGCTGCGTTCACACTCCAGGGCTTAATGCTCAATTCCGATTTTTTGAAAAAATGCAATTTTTTTGCAAGGGCGTTCACATTTCCAATTAAATGCGACCTTTTGTGATCTCCTGTGTGAACGTGAAATGACCCAGAATTGACCCCCATGCTAAAAAGAGTACTCAATGGTCAACAACGTCCCTTGTTGTTTGCGGAAGTAGTTACACATGGATGTCGACAGTGGAGCTCGTTTAGCCTTATTAAAGTTATTTTAACAACGGAGCCAGCACAATTTCAATCTTCTTGTTTTAAGGAGAAAGATAAAAAGGAGGAGAGCAAGGTTTTTGGCCATGGCGTTTTGTGGAGCAGTGGTAGCAACGTCGGCACAGAGAAACGTGTGGGTTCGGAGTCGCAGCCAGGAGTGGTGGGATACTGATGTGAGTTCAGTGGCTTCACTAATACAGAATTCATCGGTAAATTCCGAATGTCCAGATCCACTTTTGATTATGTTTGTGAGCGCCTTCAATTTACTCTGTCACAGGAAGAGACATGTCTGCGGCAGCCCATAACAGTGCAGAAACTCCTATCAATGACGTGCCGGTCGGATACATGCGACCTGGCCGTTCAGTCTGAAGTCCCATTTCAAAAGATCGGATACGTATCGGATTTTGGACCACATACCCAAGTGGACTGGGTCGCATTTGAAAAGATCGGATCTGTGTCGTTCAGACTGTCATGAAAAGATCAGATACAGGTCTCATAGGTGCAAAAAAATCAGAATTGGGTCATTTCAGCCTGCAGTGTGAACGTAGCCTTTGTCTTTGCAGTGATAAAACGTTCTTCACACATGCCTTTCAAATAATCCTGTAATTTACATTTGTACTTATATATGTTTGTAGAAGATTTTTTTAAAGCAATTGATTGCTATTATCACATCACAAGCTTAAAAATTGGGTTTTCCTTTTCTCCTTTTTCATCAAAAGTCTTGCTAAATCTCTTCCTGTAAGGTAAATGTTATGATTTACTCAATGCCATTTACCTGTCCTTGCTTGTCCATAGAATTGTTCTTGCATTATAATTGACTGGTTTATCTCCACAGCAAATGTTAATATCATTAACCTGTCCTCTTAAATAACAACACTTTGTTAGTTCATTCCAGGAAATTCTGCAAGGAGGTGGGTAAAACTTAGCGGTTAACACCTTCATGAGAATAATGGCTCTGAATGGTTGGAGGCTCCAAATGACCCTGCTTAGTTAGTGCTAGCAGCTGTTCAAATGTTTCCCAGCATGGTCACACGTTCACTGTCCAAATGTCACTTATCATTCTGTTGGTTTTTAGCACTCTGTTTTTCAAGTCTTCTTGCCCCCAACTAAACAAACCCAGGATGTTAAAAACAAAGCCACGCCCTGGACACACATTTCCTTCCAATCATCACTGCTTGATTTTAAGGTCAGGTTCCTGACTTTTCTTTTCACACCCTAGAGGCCAGAACCCCCTTGAAGGATTAGAAGAAGACAGGAAGAGACACACAGGGCAACAAGAGTAAAACGGAAGGATGAGCCTCTGTTAATAGCTGCTGGAGCAGCTGACAGCACCCACGTTGTCAATAGGGTGTGAAATTCCTGCTTAGATGGGATCTCTGTCTGGCAAATAGCTGAAGAGACACTGAAGAGGCGGAAACGCGTCAGCCTGTCTGCCCTCGCCAGTCCTCTTGAGTCTATCTAACATACCTCTGGACAGTGGACTGTCTATCTGTAGTTGCTGATGCCCAACCAATCTCCCCACCGACCTCTGTTGGCGACCAGCAGGGAGGATTTCAGAAAGGACAACAAAGTAGTGAGGAAGTGCTGCTGTTGTTTTATGTGACTTAAGAAAAACGTAATAACGAAGAATAGAAACGCTATCCACTGGGACCAAATAGCACCAAATCAAATCAGTACATCACACAATGAGCACAGCAGAGCATAATAGGTTGACACAAAACTTTGACAATCTTATCTTCTTTGCAGTAAGTTTCTATAATGTGATGAACCATATCCTTAATATGATGAGCATTTGATAGCTTAATAGACATTTTTCTGTCAAACCAAATGCACTTCTGTCACTATGGTATAGCTTTAAAGTATCAACAATAATTTACATCTATGATTATACAATAGCATCAAAGTACGTTCATAAAAATCGTTGAATGTTGATTTATTTCAGTAACTCCAATTAGAATGTGAAACTCTTTCAATACACAGTGTGAAATATTTCAAAAGTTTGTTTCTCCTAATTTTAATGTGAATGACTTAGCAAAAACCCAAAGTTCATTTTCTCAGAAAATGACATTATAACAAAAGCTTAATTTTTTTTTGTTTTTTTTAAGTAGAGAACCATTATAATATATCCGTTATCTCTCCAACCCCAGTCCTCGAGAGTCACTGTCATGCAAATTTCTGCAGCACACCTGAATCACATAACTGAGTTCCCTCTATAGCGTCTCATTCAGCTCTGCCGAAGGCTGGTAATGAGCAGTTCATTTGATTCAGGTGTGGAGCAGGGATGCATCTAAAAGTTGGGGGCTCTAAACACCCTGGTGTTTTTCAGTCAGCACTGATTTGTGGACTCATCTTATCAGTTGGTGTAGGTCCTCTGTTTTGTCTTCCTTGTAAACTATTGCCATGAACTAGCCTGAAACCACCACACAGCATAGGTGGTATGTATCCCACTGATGTATGTTGATACATATTCAACACACCCCAAGATCATGTTGGGAGCCTTTGTTGCAATCTAGTGATCAGAGTTAACCCCAGTTATGCCTTCTTTTACTATAATGGCTTGGTAAATACTTACACATTTCCATCCATCCATCCATCCATCCATCCATCCATCCATCCATCCATCCATACATCCATCCATCCATACATCCATTCATCCATCTTCTACACCTTTTTGGACTAATACCCCAAAGAATTAAAGCAATTTCGAAGCAAAATGGGGGTACAACTCACCTAATGAATTGCTGGCTGAATGTTTATCACTCTGTAATATGCATTGTGTAATGGAGTTACATAAGATGTGATTTTCATTTTTAAAAATGAATTACTGACATCCATTAACTTCTTGAAAAGGTTTGTAAAAAATATATTTTGAAAATGTAAATTTAATTTAATGTTCTTTGATTAAAATGAGACAAGAATATAGCTTTTTGATGAAACAGGACAGATCAATGTAGCTTTTTTCCCTCTGGTTTTTAAATAAGGTCAACTGATGTAACACTTGTCAAAAAAGACTGAAACTCTAAATGGGTTCAGAAATGACCTGGTTCCAACCTATTATCAAAGACCTTAACCCTTTTTTGTTCTCAGGTCACACCTCTCTACATCCTCTCACCTCAAGCTCCGTGACATATTTTCTCAATAAGAGACAATTAATTAGTTTAGTGCATCACACTGTTCGAAGGTGGTACGGTTCTTTGCCTGGAGCTGGCCAAACCGTCTCAGGTGGGTAGACACATGCAAATCTGTTTGTCTCATCAAGTGTGAATTTAATTTTCAAAGCTCATTTTAATCTAGAACACCTTTGCCCCCAGCACACATTTTGAAAAGTTGTCATGAAAAACAGAAAAAAGGAAAGGACAAAAGCAGAGGAGAGGAAAACAAGGAGTTAGTACTGCAAAACCTTGGAGAGTCTAAATAAAATGTTATCAGGAACTTTGCACCCATAGGAATTTCTGTGTTCACACATACATGCGAAAAAGTGAGGAAAAAATAAAACAAAACTAATGTTACTACACTTTCTGTATCAGTGAATGCTGTTTTTTTCTATTTTGTCAGGGTCTTTATTATGCTTCTCTGCAGAATCTGTTTTGTTTCCCCCAATATATGCAGTCAAATGAGAAAACATGGATTGGCTCCAAAGACAAAACATCATTTTGTGCCGGAGTCAGTAAAATAGGTTATTACCTTCCCTTGTGAGAAGTTTCTTGAAAGCAGGGTAAGAGAAATGTTTGATTTGTTCACTGAGACATGTGAGAATGTTACCATACATCCAGACACTCATACATGGACACGCAGGGACTTAAAAAAACTACTTTGATCTGTAGTACTGTATACTCTAACAAACCAAAAAGCTTGTGCCTTTTTATTCACCCACCTTTTATTTTCTTCCCATCTAGCCTGCTGACCAAACATGCACTACTGTCACTTCACATGTGTACACAAATAAATAATACACACCAGCCACATTTATTTTCCTGAATGAAGGATTCTGGTGATTCAGTGCCATTGAATGTGTTTGTGTGGCTTAAAAAAAGAGACACCTCATGGTTTACTCAGGATGCCTCATTCAGGTCTGAGTGGGTGTAGGCCAGGATATGTTAGTGTTAACCGATGACAGACACCCAGTGTTGGTCCTAAACTGTCAATGGCAAGGCATGCAATGATATGACATAATCTGTTATCACATGAATGTGAATCAGCCCCAAAAGCAACAGACTGCAAATCACAGCAGCTTTAGCAGCAAATCATTTTCCATTTTAGGAAGAGGATAGCAGGGATGAGTAACTAGACTCTTCGGGGCCAGAAAGGGATGTTGTCTGTTAAGCCGTTTTCAGACAGAAGTTCTGGAATATTTGCGGACAATTCCATCCGGTCTTTAACCGGAGTTGTGTTTTCAAACATGCCACTTTTTCCCGGAACATTGCCTTTCGGCTGCTTTCACACAGCAAGTAATGCACCGGAGAAGCCTGATGAATATCTGTGGGGTGGGGGGTGCGGGGGAGTGGGGGGGTTCTAGGTGGATATTACGTAAACTTAGTGCGGCGGGCGTACGTCATTTCCCCAAACAAATGCATTATTGCAAAGATGGTAGACGAAACTGCAGATCTACTCGCAGCGCTCGTCTTTGTGATGTGTGCAATTTTGCGCACATGGAAACGCTTAAGAGACATCGATGAAAAAGCTGAAAGGAAAATAATGACATTTATACGTCATCAATGTGTGCACTCACAGCGTTCCCTGCCCCTCTCCTTTTTCCCCACCACCCCACACCCCTGCAGCTTTCGCGGAACATTACCTGACTGTCTGAATGCAAACACCATACCGCGAAAAGTCCGCTCTTGTTACTAGGTGTTCAGCCGTAAAATAACCGGTAAAGTCCGGAAGATTGCTTTCAGACACAAAAGCAAAACAGATGAAGTCCGGAAAATTACAGTTTTTCATGGCCTGTTTGAAAGGGGCTTTAGTCTGTCTGTTTGTGCCAGAACATTGTTTCATCATGAAAAATGATTTTGTTTTGTGAGACTTTGTGGCTGTGCAAAAGGATATAACATTTTATATTTACACAGTGCCTTTGCTTGCTTGTTTTTTTTAAGACACGCCATTTGTTTCAAATCCTGCTTGGGAAATGTTCTTAAAGAAATCTAAGTGTGCAATAACAAATATCACTTTTGCACCTTATCGTTCCATCATATCTGTCTCCAACTATTACCCACCTCAAATAAAAAGCTGCGTAAAAAATGCTAACCATAAAACATTTCTTATTTAGAGGAGTGCTATTTGAATCAGTCACACCTGCAGTTTATAAAGCTCAGATCAACTTAAATTGACAGCACATGTCTTGTAATTTCCCCTAATGTAAGCACAAACTTAGGTTTAGTTAAAAACAGCCATGGACCCAAAAACAGAGAAACTTATTTTCTTTGATGAGCTCATGATGTAGATTGAAGCCAGACCACGGATATAATCCTGTCATCTAAATAGTGGGTTTGATAAATATAGCGCAGCATGCAGTGCTTTAAAATTGTGCTGAATAAGTCAGAGACAACAACACAAAGATAAGCTTGAACTTAAACTCCATCACATCTTGTATCTTGCTATTATTCCCACACTCTTCTTGGAATTCTAATCACACTGTTTAATAAGATAAACACCAAGATGTATTTATAGTAATCCATAATTCTATTCTTCCTTCGTATTGAATAAGAACATTACACACGTTGATTATCAAATTTTAATTTAATCAGCCCTTGCCACTGTTCTTAGTGCTACTCCTACATTCCTAATGGCACAGCAATCACTGTGATGTCTAATATGTGTTGCAATATATTCCATTTGGTATGACTTTTAATTATTCTTAATAGGCATAATACATCACACAAAACATATTTATTCCATTTACCATGACAACAACTATAATATGTACCTTGTTGCATGTTGGAGAATTTTGATTCATACAGTTTTGAATCCTTTTAGGTAAATAAAATAGGGTCTACTTTGTTTAAAGTGTATTTTAAGAAGAGCAAGATCACTGGATCAATATATTTGGAAGTTCTATCTTCATTAAACGTTTCTAACATAACCCACACTAGCATATGCTGCTAGATTTAATGAATTAATTAATTATTTTAATGTTTTGACCTCAACCTGAATTAAGTACCAAGGGATAGTGGAGGGATTGGTACACGGTTAATATAAAATGTGGTCCTAACATATCCCCTATGTGGATATATATATATATATATATATATATATATATATATATATGACAGTGAATTTTCATCAGTTTAGTAACAGTTGTGATGTTATATGTAATTATGAATTATGTCTGTTTTTGATCACTTGACTTTTAACACAAAGTAGTAATTGATAACTATATGTTCTTATTGAAATCTTTTGACAAATATGGCCTTGTGTATTTTAACTTGGTGATTTTAAACTTAATATGTTCCTCCATGCATACTTACTTGGATATATTTAACAATGAATAGATTTTAGAATGAGGAATTATGGCCAAATTTTACTCCAGGGACAACAAACCTCGGTATCACACTGCAGTTTTCTGTACTGTGATAACTGCAGCCAAATCAGTTTTTTTTTTCCTGAAGCTGCATGTGTGTACATTAAATTATGAAAAGGTTTAACAAAGATCAAATAAATAAATAAAAATTACAAGCATCCATAAATATTTTGTGTGATGACTATGTTTTTTTTCAGATTTACAATGTGGTAGTTTGTAGCCTGGCTCAGCTCTGTGAGGCTAACTGTTCTGATGACACGTCCCTGCAGCCCACAGGGACAGGACAGACAGTCGTGACACACACCACACCGCTGTGCTGCAGCACCTCGGAGGGTCACAGTAATCCCAGCGTATACCATTACATCTTATACAGACTAAACACAAGGCCAGGTGAGAGAATGACAGAGTGCTCCCTGTGTGTGTGTGTGTGCTTGTGTGTGTGTGTATAGGTGTGTGTGTGAGGTCATAATGTTGGTGTATCGGAGCATGCATTTTTTTGTGTGTGAAAGGAGCCACATCAATGTGTGTACATGTGTCTGTGTGGGGCCTGCTGGCCTGTCTCACCCTGTGCCTCCAATATAACACTCTATGCCTGTGCTGAACAACGGCAAGTGTGTGTTTGTGTTTGTTTGTGTGTGTGTGTGTAGGTGTGCGTGCGTGTGTGTTTGTGTGTGTGTGCACGCGCGTGTTGCTTGTGCATGTGTGTGTAAGTGTAAGTGTACATAATGCAGAACAGCCTTGCCTCCCACCCCAAGTCAAAGAAAAAAAAGTCACAGCAAGAAGGCCACTTTGAAATACCAGGTGCTCATTTGGCAAATCCAGGCAACTGGGGTGTTTACATTTCAGGGACTGAGAGGGGAAAAAGACCAGATGCCCGCTTGAGCAGCACAGCAGCGTCCATACAGAGATCCCTCACATCGCCATTGGTACCGGACCTGTGCGTGTGTGTGTGAGTTTGTTGCTGTCATGAGAGATGTAAGGGATACAGAGAGGGCTGTGCAAAGAAATTAAACATCCTGTGCAAACTTGCAGCAGGAGAAGATGAAATATTGGAACAATACTCACAATTAGCCACTCTGGTAAAGTTGTTTGTTTGAACAGCATCCATTCTGTGACCCAACAAACCACACACATACATGGCCTTGCAAAAGGTATCCATACAACTTTAACTTTTTCACATTTTGTTCTGTTAGAACCACAAACGTTAACATATCTTACTAGGCGTTTATTTAGCAGATCAACACAAGATAGTGAATAATTGTGAAATGGTAGGAAGATGACACATTTGAAACTGCTTCACAAAAAAGATTTATAGTGTGCATTTCTATTATGCTAATATCCCCAAAACAACATCTAGAGCAACCGATTGCCTAATTAGTAATTGTCCATCTGTGTTTTTTTGTCTAAATATAAATGCAAGTGTTCTGTAAAGCCCTCAAAAGGTTATTGAGTTAATGTTAAAACAGTAATAATAATAATGATTTTAACTATTTTTGTTTGAGGGTGCCTTTCTAAAACCCAAGGTCACCTTACAGAGAAGAAAAAAACAGAAAAATAATACTTAGATAAACAATCAACAAAACAATTATTCATAGCACATAAGAAGACAGTACAACAACAACCAAAATCAGTGTCTAAAGTGAATAAGCCCGTTTGAACAGATTTGAGCTGTGATTTCAATAAAGAAAGAGAGACAATATTTCTGATGTCAGGAGGAAGTGAGTTCTAGAGCCCAGGAGCAGAACGACTGAAAGCTCTGCTCCCCATGGTGACAAGATGGGCAAATGGAACAACAAGATGGGTGACTGACAAAGATCTGAGAGAATGGAAAGGGAGTGAACAAAAAATCAGCATGAAGACCAAAGAAACCGAGTCAGTTGAGTCAGCCGAAAGTGGAAAAGGTTAAAAATGGGTTAATAAAACAACATCGCGAGCTCTTAACATCTCATGAAACACTGTTCAGTCAAATCACCATGACACCCTTAAAGGGGGGTATTGTGCAAAATTGACTTTCTGAAGCTTAATATCCTTAATATCCTGAGAGCCTGTCTTTCCCTCATTAAAAACATGCCTGAAGTGTATCTCTGACCCATTCACTCATGTTAGAGTAATCTTTGAGTCTTTGCTGGTAGTTCTCGGGGTTGCTGAAACGCCTGCTCCCACCTATCCCCGCCTTTTCCTCCCATCTCCTCCTCCGACCTTACGTACTCAGCCGAGAGTCTCGCCCCTGCAGAGCTCCCCTCCCTACCTCACACAACTCCCAGGTGAGTCCCAGGTGCAGTAATTATAACACACCAGCTGCAGCCGCCCGTCTTTTGTGGGATTTCTTTCCGACTCCGTGCATGCTGCGATGATGCACGGTATGTGACGAACTGAAGGGGGAGTGAGAAAGAGTAGGAGGGTCTTGGAGAGGCACAGGCGAAAATCAAGGCGTCCAATACGGAAGTAAATTTCTTTAAGGTGGATTTGGATATATGACGGACTTTTAAAAGACTTAAGGTGACAATTTTATTGGAGTGTGCTATAGAAGGGTAATATGTGCCTGGAAGAAGCACAATACCCCCCCCTTTAACTGACACGCCTGGACAGCTTATATCATGGAAGCAGCCAAGCATGGTAGCAAAGGAGGACCTGTGGAAACCACCTGCTTTAATGGAAGAATCTGTCAACATGAGAACTAACAAGACAGCAAGAAGAAACTATCACAAAGAAATTTTCACCATAACTATGGTCACCATAACTATGATGAAATATAATGGTTGTGACATCGTGCTGTGTATACAGTTTTCTTAATCACGGACAGGAAAGCCTCAGTCAGAGTTGATGGGAAGATGAATACAGGTGAATGCAGGGCAGTATACTTGAGGCAAGAGAAGGACAAAGACCATAAGCACACAATCAGATGTGTTTGAATAGCCCAGTAAAAGTCCAGTCGTAAATCTTAGTGAGAATCTGTGATAAGACTTGAAAACTCATGTTAACATACCTTCTCCAGTTTTGCAGTTTTGAGGACCTTCAATGAGTTCCATTCGTTTTAGTGACTGTATTATGCCTAACCCAGACACTTTTCCTAACCCTAACCATTACCGATCTATTCCTTACCATAACCTTAACAAAAACGTAACTCACAACATATCTCTAAAACCAACCAGTAGAGCTCAGTGACATTGTGCGAACGTGAGGTCTTCACTTTGCAGGTGAAAAACTTAAAACGGTGAAAAACGGTCCCTTAATTCTAGACATGAGCACGCACACACACACACACACACACACACACACATTAACTGGTCTGTTATGGCAATATGAGCAATTCCTGCATGGACGTTACTGTGCTGCTCTCACACACACGTGCCCTCCTCACTGCCTCTCTTTTCCTCTAATTGACCTGTTCTTATTCTGTATGCCTGCTGAATGGTTCTATTGTTCTCTCACTGTTTGCAAGCTGCTCAAGTACTTCCTTATCAGTTAAGAAAACAATGGGCCATAAAAGAGAAAGAAGGTAATGGGGGGATAGGTGAACTGCGAAGTAATGGACATCTTCTAACACACACACATACACCGAAAGGACATGCAAAACTAGTTGCACGCATACCGTACATGTAGCTTCAGAGTATCTTGCCCTGGCAGACACTTTTATTGTTTCATTATGTCTGCTATCAATTTTCTGGCTTTAAATTCACTCTGTCTTGAGAAAACATTGCCTGTCAATTTACTGCACAGCACCTGCTCATAACAAATCACCAAAGCACTCTTTGTGACTGATTGCTTCTTGGCAGAGCATTTTGTGTTGTCTGTTTGTATCAATGATGAGCACAAGGCAGATTAATGGAGGTTAAGGGTGCGTGTGTAGATACCTACTGGTGGAGTAATTGTGAGTGTTTGTCTGTGTTTGTTCTTTAGAGATTGGTGTGTATTTTAAAGGAGAGAAAATCATCACTGTACATGCATTTCTCAACCATTTGCAAATTTCTAAATTGGAACTGGAGTTCAAATAGTGTTTTCCTTCAGACAAAATGATTTACTTTGTAAGTTTGCTCACTTAAAGATGCATATAAGCATCAAACATTCTTCAATGCAGCTTTAATGTTTTAATTGACAGTCACACTATCATATTGTGAAAATCGCTGGCTTGTTTGGGTTAAAGTCAATCTGTTTGTCACATAAATGTCACTGAGGATTGGAAAGGGGTTGAACGTGGCCACCTACTGTATGTTGCTGTCTGTCAAATGCTTCCTTGGTGCAGTTGTGTGCATGTGCGTGTGTGTGTGTGTCTGTGTGTGTGTTTGTGTCAGCATAACTGCATTCATTCATTCCTTCTGTCATGTGCATACAGTACAGGCTTTCCTGTAAATGGTAGCAAGTTCTTGAATTACCTATCCATTGCAACAAATAACTTTCTCTGTGAAAGATATTATTTATTTTATTTGGTCATCAGAAATAAAACCAGTAAAAGTCTGTTTTAGTCCTAAATGGAATAAGAAGAAAAATATTTGTATTTTAAATAAAGAGAGGTATTATAATTTTTTTTCTTCCATTAACTATTGATAACATTTTCTGTAAAGACTGTGCATAATTTTCGAATAGGGTGAAGTATCTTTTTGCCAATTCTTCCTCCCAATTCATGCCCATGCACTCCCATTTCATACCTATAAACAAACCATTTTGTTCCCATTTATCTATAGGTCCACCTTCTTGACTCAAATCCTACATATAAGAGAATTTACCCTAGCTAGTAATTTTTTTAATACTTTATCATTTTTTGATACATTATAGCTCTCACCTCCACTTAACCCAATCGACTCTTATGGAATGGACAGTTTATGACCGCTGATCAAACCACAAGACCTATGAGTGACATCCTGTTTGCAGGTGTTATTTTTTGTGTCACAGAATTTTCTTACAGCAGACTAGAAAAAATGCTTTATATCATTAGTTACCAAAGCAAGTGTGAAAAGTCTTTGAGGCAGGTACAAATTGTAGCTTGGTATGTGTAAACTGTCTCATGCCAGAATAAAGTTAGGTAGGAAATGACCAAAACTGCAAAAGTATAAGTTTTTATACAGAACACTGACAGTGTGGACATAGAAACACACAACCATGAATGTAGTCTCCAAAATTATTTTTCTCTGTTAGAAACAAATTTGTATTCTATTAATCAAATGTCTACTTTCTAAATTTAAAACAGCTATATAAAAACAAAAATACATCATAGTTTGCTCTGATTTGGTCATAGTACTCCTGCTTCCTTCCATAACCCAAAAACATTCATGTGTCATGAATGGTGGTGGTGGAGGTCCTTTACACAAGCATGAGGATAGCAAATTCATGTGTAAGGTTTTTTATTGAAGAAAAAAGAAAACTTACAGCAAGGGAAGGCACACCAACTGGGAGCAAACCGATGGGAAACTCATAAAAGAAAGCAGATAATAAGTATGGTGATGGAGGCTTGAGGGGGGGAGATACTTGTGTTTGGGGAACAACAACTAAACGCAAATACGTATTAAAAAGAGAGCTGGATAACAAAAAATACAGAAGTGAATCAAAACATAGAAACTTAGATAATAACAAACTCGAAGCCCATGCTATCATATTAGGTTAACGTGGTACTATGAGATCCGGGATTGTTTGTTTCTGTGTTGGCCCTGCAATGGACTGGTGATCCATCTAGGGTGTGACCTACCTGTCACCTCTTATTTGCTGAGATAGGCTCCCACATACCATACCTCCTAGATTGGGGACAAACTCATCTGGAAAATTTATGGATGGATAGTTTGCTGCAAGCCATATGCAGTCAGGCTGTAAATACAGGTCATAAAACAAGCTCACTCCGATACCAGACAAGATACGTTTGTTGTCTTACAGAACCAGTCACCTCACTCCTAAACAGCCCTCTTGCTGTTACTCATAGTTAGGATGGATTTTATGAGTGCCGGTATAGCAGCACTAGTTTCACTTGTTGCCCTAAATATTGATGATGTAATCATGTGTAACTGCATAGACAAGTCGGAGCCTTGAGGCAAACAGTAATGCTGTGTGATTTGTTTTTCAAACCGATGCCGAGACAACTACGAAACTCTGGGATTGTGTGCTTGTTTCATTTGTGGCTAGGCTTTAAATTGTCTAAGAATTAATTGCAGCAATATTTACATGTAAATAGGGGGAACACTTAACTGCACTTCCATAAAGGATGGAATTTAAACTGAATCTTATTCCACCTTTTGCTTCTCATTTTCTAGACCTTAAAAACTGCAACCAGTATTTGCAAATACACCCACTAATTTAACAATTTTGTCAGGTTTTGGATTGTTATTAGATAATGCTCCAATAAACACTGTAATGTCCAAACAGAAGTGTTCTGATGTATTATGTTTGAGATCACAGTTAATTATTTTCAATCAATAAATAAAAAAGATAATAATTCTGAACGTTAAATTTCATGGCTGAACAAAAATCTAATTCAGGGAAAAAAGGTGCACTATACTTCGGTTTAAAATATATATTAACTTATTTCTTAAGTATAATGTACTGTATAAGATGTATTATTAGGTGAAAAATTCCAGTACTAAGTATTTTTGCAGTAACACAAACCATCAGTTCTGTATACTTAGTTTACATTTAAAACTTTGCTCTTTTGAAAGAAAAAAATATGGCCTTTGGTATGTATTTGCTAGCCACTTTATTATGTATCCCCTTTTGCCATCAGGAGAAGCTGAATTTTGTTTTGTCAACAAGGTGTTGGAAACATTCCTCAGAGATTTTGGTTCCTTAGTAAAATACATGTAGTTGGTCTAGATGCATCGGCTACATAAAATGAATGAAGTAGATTTTTTTTTTTAATAGGGCACATAACATTATTTTTTTGCTTATAGGAAGAAATCATTATATATGAAATTGCTCAACAAGTGTCTAATTTCTTAGAGGAAAATTTGAATCACTTGAATTAGGTAACAAGAGATTGAAAAGCTATTCTCGTCTAAAAAACTAGTTACAACTTGGCAATTAGGTAAAGCAGAAACTACACTGAATTGTGCATTTAATAACTTCAGTTTTAAAAGGATTAATTAAAACATTTTACTTTTTTGTCTGTTTAAATTGAGCTTTTCAGTTTTATTTATTCCTAATGTTCCTAATGCTTACTAGTTTACAGGGAGTATCATTCATTATTATTATAAAGGTAGAAGCTAATCCAGGCATCGACTTACACTCAAACAGCGTCCTGCCACAGTAATAAGGGCCTTGGTTATGTTACGCATATGCTAGGTTAATAGGAACTTAGCACGCACACATATAAATGGACCACCTCACCCAGACTGAGGTAATAAAGGCTCTGCTCGCTCACAGACACGCACGCAGACATTCACAATGAATTGGAAAAGTCTTGCACCAGCTTGCCAGGTGCTTTCTCACCATATGCACAGCACTCAGGAGACATAGCAAACATCAGACCAAACAAATTGACCAGCTAACTCCCAAAACCACAGTCACCTTTTCAGAAAAAAATATCCCATTTAGCTGTTCTGCGGAACTGTTTTACCCATATGGGCAAAGCTATTAGTACGTACCATGTATTAAGTATGAAAGTATTTATCCACCGATGTGGCGGATATTTCTTATCAAATGCCCAGACTTGGCAGCAGCAGTGAAGGTGCTCTGTTTCCTATTATGCATCTTTTTGGTCATGGTTTGTCATATAGAAGTGGTGCAGAGAGAGGGAGAGGGAGCAAGAGAGAGAGTAGACACGGATGGAAGCCATGTTGAATAGTAGCAAGGGCTAAACTAAAACCATGTGCTCCTGTGGTTTGAAACTTTGTCATGACTAACTACTTCTGGGAGAGCGGACGTAGATCTGGACACTAAAGGAGAAGAAAATCCCTTTTTTCTGTTGAATGGCAGTTACTAGAAAGGAGGTGATTTGTTGTGATTTAATGCTCATAAAAAGTTGACACTGAAGCTATTGACCTCCATGTGAGATGTGCGGGCAGCAGTAACTACCCCATCACAGATTTTGATGTGATTTCAAATGGCTGAAAATATCTCTGAGCTGGTTTAACAAGTTAATTTCCAGGCTTGTTTCTGCAGAACGCTGATGTTGACCTTCTGTAACCCACTGTCAAAAGTACCGCTGCCTCTGCCACCCAGCCTTTGGGTTAGTGGCTGTATAGGAAACTGTATTTCTGCAGCTGAATATGCTGACAAGCCAAGGGTCAATTGAGAGGACTCTGGATGTAAAAGAAGAATACAGCCCACAAGGGAGACAGTGTGTTGACATTGTGCTTGGACACTTTGAAGAATTTTATCTCAGACAGTAAAAAGCTTTGAGCCAATCAATCATTCAGCTATTGAACCAGCACCAGTGATTATTCATCCTGAGCCTTTGAAATCAACAGATGTCAAATGTTCACATCACGTACGTCCTTACCTTCCTAATGTCTGGACTTCCTCCTTGGAGAATTATCATGGCTATATTTCTTCAGAACATTTACTTATTAAAAATAAATCGAGTGTTTTTCTGTCTCTCCAGCATAAAGATTATCCACACCAATGACGGAACAGTCCAGAATATTTATGAACCTAAAGCAATTGTGCTGGCACAAGCTCCACTTAAGATATTTCAGACTCAGCCATTGACGCATGAAGATATTGTAAATCTGGCGTGTGTAGGCAGGGCATACCACAGCAGCAGAGACAGAATAGGTCACACATTAGGAAAAAATATATGTTGCAGTACATTTATCAGTGATAGCTGCAAAAAGCAGTGACCAGGATTTTTTCTGTTATGTTAATGTGAAAAACTTTGAAGCGTACTGTACAGTTTCTGCTGGGGTGTTAAGTTGAGCTGACCTCTTTCCACCTACTTTGCCAAGAAGGCCATATAAAACACACTGACACCGGGAACAGAGGACTAACGTCAAAAGAGCAAGCACAGAGTTTGGGTTTAACTTGAAAATAAAATGATACATGGTAGATAGGTGGAGAAAAGGTATGCTTCAGCATTTTGCTGCATGCCTTGCTATTCTTCTCATGACAATTTGTTGCACTGGACTTCATTTAGGGATATCACAGACAGTTAAAGGGAATGAATACAAATCTACACCATATTTTTTCTGTATCTCATAAATTCCCAATATAATATATTGAGACTTCTCGTGGACAATATGTGAAAACGTTCAAGAGGAATAAATACTTTTGCAAGGCGCTGTATTTAAAATGTACACTGAAACACTACATATTTAAAGGCATAAACATTTTAAGGTGTTGCTACTATCCGTTTATTTGAACTTGAAAAATGTAATACATTTTTTACAGAGAATAATTGTGTGAAAGGGATGCGAAAAATAGCACAATGAGTATAGATATATATATATATATATATATATATATATATATATATATATATATATATATTGAACAGTGTTGGACTTATTTGAAATCACTGTTCCACAAAACATTGTGTACAAAATCTGTGATATAGGTAGTCTTTTAAAGTTTACATAATTTACGCCACTATGAATTTTTTTGTTCTCTAGATCAATTTTTTATTCCCTGCAAGACACTAGGGAAGATAAAGGAAGATTAAAAAAAGTCTTCAGATGAGATATCCCCATCAACATCTCTGATTAAGGTAAATAAGATCAGAACAGTGGTGAATATTTGGATTATAGGTTACAGATAATATATATATATATATATATATATATATATATATATATATATATATATATATATATATATATATATATATATATATATATATATAAAAATATGTATATATATTTTTTATTTTTTATTTTTTGATAACTGAAAGAAAACTTTGGACACAAATTTTAACTTTCTTTTAAAATTTTGGCTACTTTTCCAATTTTTAAAATATGAATGCCTATCTGAAAATCACAAAAGCTTTAGATTTGAGTAAGTTAAACTTCTGACATTAATTCACAGGTTTTTGTTCGCTGTTCCAGTAATCTTTAGTGTTAGTTCTAACTTTCCTGAGATGACATGACAAATATATAGAGGATCTTTCTCAAATTGCTTGAATTGCATATCCATAATTTTCCCCCTAATGTTTTTTGTTTGTGACAGCTTTAACTCCAGCTGGATGGTGTTTTTAACCAATGCCATTTGTTGGCCGATGAGTCTGACTTGCTGCAACTGTAGAACAATATAGAAAAGTGGAGGGTTTTATCCATCCTTCACTTTACCATACTCGTTTAAGCCTTGCAGGGTCACAAAGGAGCTGGTGTTTATCTTCAGCAATTAATAGACAAGAGGCAAGGTACCGCCCAGACAGGTCACTTGTCCACTACAAGGCATCACAACGGCAAAAGACCAAGCACACACAAACTAGGCTTAGGGCAACTTAGAGTGGCCAATACACTGTCTGATATCATGTATGTTTAGGTCAGTGGGAGGATCCCCTGGAGTACCAAGACAAAACTGACACATCCATGAGACATGCAAATTTAAAATTTCCACGATTCAAACCTAATTGCAGTGATACAACAGTACTAATATCTATTCCACTGTGCAGCCCAGTTTCAAACCAGAACTGTATGAATACAATTTTCTAAACTATTCTCAGATGTGAAAGCTGTTCCAATATAGGGGAATGTACACTTGGTCGGTGATTCCGTGTTTAGCTCTTTCCCTTCCCTGGACAATGTGTGTATATGTGTACATAGTCATGGGGACTGTATTGGCTTGAATGTATTTGAATCTCAAAGTGGCTATATCATAGGATTATACTGGAAGAAGAATTTTAGTATTGGTTTTAAAGTTTTTATTATTTAAGCTTTTTCTGTCTTGTATTGCTTTACCTGACATTTTTGCAATTTGGAACTATATAAATTATATATATATATATATATATATATATATATATATATATATATATATACATATATATAATATAAACTATATAAATTAAATTGTATTAAAATTAAGTGAATTGAATGATTTGCAGACCAAATAAAGCCAATGGTGTTTCAAATCCATTTTCTATACCCGTCATCCCTATGCAGGGTTGCAGGGGGCTGGTGCCTATCTCCAGTGGTCAAGGGGCGGCTACACCCTGGACAGGTCGCCAGTCCATCACAGGGCAACACAGAGACATACAGGACAAACAGCCACACACACCTAAGGGCAATTTTAAAGAAACCAATTCACCTAACAGTCATGTTTTTGGACTTGTGGGAGGAAGCCAGAGCACCTGGAGGGAACCCATGCATGCACAGGGAGAACATGCTAACTCCATGCAGAAAGACCCCAGGTTGGGATTTGAACCCAGGACCTTCTTGCTGCAAGGCAACAGTGCTACCAACTGCACCACTGTGCAGCCCTGTGTTTCAAATCAATAAAGGGAAATAAACTAAATAAAAATTAAGTGAAAGCTTCACACTTACTCATACTTTGCACAAAAAACTGCTGATTTTGCTTCCGTGATGCCAATTGAAAACTTGACATAAATATAAATTTACCTGCCTCAAATAAGTGTTTTGTTTTTTTTGTCTGCTTCTTCTGAAAAACATGACTGTCCAACTTGCCTAAAATCTATATTCATAAGCCTCAAAAGCTGAAAACCAAACCTCATTTGCAAGAAAAGCAACTTCAGTGACTTACTCACTTTTTCATCCACAGCTTCTAACGTGCCCTGTCAAACTTCTGAGTGTTCTCTACGTAATCCTGTTACGGTGCTCAAAGGTTGTTTCTCTCTCACTTGTTGTCTGTACAGTGTATAATTTACAAGCTCAGGCTGTGTGTCAGCTGTGCATGCATGTGCCTGCAAGATATCGTCATCCACATATGTGCATTTGACTGAAAATCTGTGACTGTCTGTTGGCCTAAATGGCTTTCTGACTATTTGTCTGGCTAAAGACTGCAGGGTCATGGTGATTCTAGCTTGAGTCATAAATCTTCTGTGAGTTGAGAAAATGAAGTATATTTTTTCTTGGTTTAAAGGAGAGGTGGTGAAAGGTAAGAGATAGACACCAGAAACAGTGGTTGCAGACATTGGGGCCTGGATAAGGTGACAAAGAAGAGATCTAGAAAGTTGGTGAGGTTGCAGGGGAGGTGGGAATTAACAGCAGGACTGTTGTTAAAGTGGCAGCAGTGGCCGTAAAGCCAAGTGGGTGTTTGTGCAAAGCAGGGTCTGTTAGGATGATGTGGGAGGGGGCTCAGTATGGACTGAATTTGAGGATCCTGCGCTAAGTGCTCGGTCAGTGGTGAAGGCCTGAAGGATTAGACCCCCGTTCGAAAACTCTTGCAAACAGCCCCCCTCTTTGTCCCTCGCACACACACACAACTCCTCTCTTCCTGGATTCCAGCTTTGAGATTTTTGTGAGATTCTCCAGAACCACCCACCACCAACTCCTCCTCTTCCTCCTCCTCCACCACCAGTACTACCAATACACTTAGCCTCTACACTTCTACGCACTCGCACACATTCAAGCGCACATACACAAACATCAAAAGATACTCAAAACAGAACCAAGATCTTGCTGTTCGCTTAATATTGCCACCGTAAAGCGATCCTCTCACACTCACATCACATTAGTGCTGCTATTAGAGCAGATGCAGACATGAGAGCCACAGTATGCGTGTGTGTGTGTGTGTGTGTGCGTTTGTGTGCGTGTGTGTGTGTGTGTGTGTGTCTGTGTGAGTGTGTGCGTGTGTGTGTATGTTGATGGGTCGGTGTGGGTGAAGTTTGCAGAAGTTTTATACACATTAAGTGTCTGTGTGTGTATTTGTGCATGCATCCAGACATGTGATTTGAGGGGGAGGAATCGAAAGGGAAGTTCAGTGTGCGTCAGACAAGGTCTTGTGTTTTTGTGTGAGAGAAAGTAGAGACACTGATATCCTGGCACAAGATGAGTGGGAGGAAGGATGGATGAGGTTAGCAAGGGTCTGGCGAGAGCTCAGTAGGTGCAAGCTTGAGAAATTTCCATATGGCAGTAAAATGTCTGCCACTTTGCTTATTGGGTTTCTAATGTGTGCCAGGTGCTGCTGGGACGCTCTCAGGAGCACTTAGCGGACCATTTCCTTGTGTCTGTGCGCAGTATGTGCTTATATGCATTTGTTTTAGCCCGCATTTGAAACAAATTACGGACTTCAAACCAGATCAAACGCTGCTATGGGACAAAATCAATGTCCACAATTTGGTTTCACAGAGGTTGCGTCCAAAGGCAGCCAAAATATCTTGTTTCCTCATGGGGGCTGAATTACAGAGTAAAGGTAAGGGAAATCTTCAAAATAAAGGCATGGTTTGGAAAAGGGTAATGGGTATGGTGGGTGTTCAGGCAGAAAACGTCAATGCAACATTCCCAAAAATAAGCCACCTGTGTATATGAAGCACGCAGATGGCCAGGAGCTGTAAAATTCAGTCATTACACAAAAACAGGCCTATGGTATAGTTTTACTGTTCCCTTCAGTAGAAGGACTCTTAGCAGGAAAAAGCAAAGGATACACTCTGTAACATGTAGAGAAATAAATCTGCTTAAGTTCAGCAAAACCACACCATTACTGTTAAGAACAAAATCTTAATATAATTATGTTCACCTTCCAATTTCTGGGTAGGTGGGGTGGGGGGGATCCCTTCCCCAGGTCGTTGGTCTTTACCAAGCTCGTATTTAGAATTAAATACATCTATTTTTCATATTTACGAGAAGAGAGCTGACCATCATTTTCACTCCCTGGTTTTTAGGGATCTTTAACACAAATCTGTGTAATGTGAGAAAAAATAGATGAATAAAACAAAAACAGTACTTTCTAACACAAAGTTGCTCTTCTTTTCCTCCATGCAAAAGCAGGAAGCACATAGTTAAGAAGGTGGCTGCCATGATTTAGAGCACGCCTGGTCACCTTTTAATAGCAATCTGGCAGGGTAGTCTGGGCTTTAGTGTTTTTGGCAACAAATGAAAAAAAAATCTTCTTTGAAGTTGCCACATCTCCTCTTACCCATGCCACTTTGCCTTACTGGATGATTTTCCTTTTAGCCAGACCATGATGAAATGGCTTATACAGCAATTTCTATCTGGGAAACCAACGAGGTTTGATGAGACCAAAACACAAAGAGCTACTTATGATATATTTTTTTTAAGAATCCTAAAAAGAATTCACGCATATATGTTTTTCTGAATATTTCTAGCACATTGTATCTATAAAATTTAAAATACAAAATTGCTACTCTTTGAAAGAAACAATATTTTACCTCAAGGATAGTTCATAGTTTTTATATAGTTGATAGTTAGTTTTATTCTATTTATTTATTTATTTATTTTTTAACAATGTACATCACTAACTTGCAACTAGAACAATCCCTGTGTAAAGATGAACATTTAGCACAAAACTCTAATTAATTAGTTTATTTAGGCTACTTGTATTGATGGAGCCCCCGCTTAGTCCTCCTCCTTACTTGTCTTATTGCAATTGTCTTGCCACTTTCCCAAATACATGTACCAAAAATAAATATTTATTTAAAAGTAAAAAAAAGTTTAGAAAAGTTAAACAAATTTAAAAATTAACAATATATATATATATATAGAAATGATGGATTTCATTCACATCATTCAGAGTGATAACGTCTGTTTGTAGTCTAATAAAACCTGATTTATTTTATAGGTATTCATAAATGCTTATTGACAGTCATTTTTTGCCACATCCAAAACAACAAATTTTATTATTTTCTTCAAGGAATAAAATGACATTTAGGATAAAAAAGAAATGGAACATATTTACCTTACATTGAAAAGTATATGGGAAAACTATAAACTATACCAGTAACAAGTAAACAATACCACTAGGCCTTTAGACCAAACAGCAAAACAGTGTGAGATACAAGAGATATGGTTACATCTGTCTACTTGGCAATTCTATTCCTCACAGCCCCTTAATTTATACTCTCTAACTGTTGTCTATATTTTCACAACATCGACACTTGGAATTCGCTTTTATTTTTAAACAAAACGTCCACTGCAGCATACGTTCTGTTCTGCGTGCAAAACATAGTAAACCGGTGAAATCGACTTTAAGTGTATGTCTTACAGCCCTACATTAAGTTGTATTTCCAAATAGAGCAGTGAACGCACCAGCATTCAATATGGTTTATAGTCTGACTCGCAAGGCAACTCAGAAGTAAGGCTGCCTTTAAGTCCTATACCCTATATCCTGGAAAGCTGTATGTTTATATACTAATTTAGTGGTCAAGTTAATTGCATGTTAAAAAACAAAAACAAAAACAAAACTAAACCAGCGGAGAAATTAGACAAGGCATTGATTTTAATGTAACATTTGGGAAACGACAGCAAGCATTTGGACGAGCACTTCTGTCACCGCATTTCTTAATCGCTGCTTTTGTTGGAGACCAATTCAATTAAAGCAATGTTGCAATACAAAACATCAAAAAGAGGCGTCCAGAATTTAAATTGTTTGTTTTTTTGCGTATGATCGGGACCATTTTAAAACTTCGGTGAGTGCTACTTTTGAATCGATAACACTACTAGTGTTTAAAACCAAAGGATCAACAATGAAGGAGGGGAAAGGCTGTAAACGGGTCTGGTGGCGAGTCGTGACATATGCCCCCCTTTCTTCAAGTCATCCAGTGAAGGGGGGAAAATAAACATTTTTCACCAGCGATTGAGGTGATTCTCCAACTAGATAATACACTGTAAAGTATGTTGGTATACGCTATTACAGGCTTGGACAACTCTTAATGGCAAACATTAAAAGGGACTTTAAAAATGTATAACCGGCTTTCAGCTGATGGTTTATTTTCATCCATTAAATCTCAGAAAGAGGGAGGTATTCTGTTGAGCTTGTAAATTGAGAATAAAAGTGCTATAATTGAAGCAAATAAGCAAAAAGCTCCTCTCTATTAAAATGAAATGCATCCGCAGGGGGGCGCTGTGTGTCCATTTCTTTAGAGAAGAAATGGCCACAGTGGCCCGCTGCAAATAGATAAAGGAAAAATAAAACGAGCAAACGTATCTTGCGGTGGGTAGAATTGGCTAAATCATATAATTTTGAGAAAACATGGACATATTTAAGGATTACGACTTCAACAGCACACGTATTTGGGAAAGAGAGAAGGAGATAGATTTCTGTGCTGCAGCAAAACAAGTGGTGCAAAGTGGAACAAAATAATTATTATAAAAAATTATTGATTTTTAAAAGAAAATGCCACTTATTTTAAGACTGAAACCTATGTGATTTTATAGGTAGGCATTTTTGAGCGCAGCTGCTCACACTGTAACCCCTCTTCTCTCTCTCTCTCTCTCTCTCCCTCCCTCTCTCTCTCTCTCTCTCTCTCTCTCTCTCTCTCTCTCTCTCTCTCTGTCTCCTTATTCCTCCGCTCTCTGGAGCTTCATTCCTGTGCACGATCCGAGCGAGACAGACGGTTTAACGGAGCAGCCAGAAGCAGAGAGATTCGCTCAGGGAATAAATATCTGTGAACTGCGCGGCTGTTTTCTTTAACGGGAATACCACTGGGTCGCGGACGCACGTGAGCACCCACATGCTCATATGGGACCACTCGGCATGGTTCTGACACCTCTGCTCTGACCAACAGAGAAAAATATTGTGGAATCTTCCTGTGCATGTTGTTGTTTTGTAGCAGAATCCACACTGGAATGCTGTCTGGATGGTGATCGCGGACTGGACTACCTGTTCTCTGTCTATTTGCTCAGTGCGCAGGGAAGGGACTGGGAGATTTGCACCCGCTGCCTGCGTGTTCTCTGGTTTAATAGGGCGCTTTGGGGATCAGGGAAAATAAAGAATAAAAAGCGAGAAGGGCTTCTGTTTTTACACATTCTATTCCGAGGTGGTAGCTACCTCCTGCGAACTTTCACCTCCGAGCGTTCTGTTGAATGGGGATAACTCTGATCCTGGAGCCTTGACGCAGCAGCTGGGACTAGGACGGAACTGGGGGTCCGTGGAGCGTGGAGTGTTGGGTCACCCCGGGATTGTTTTCTACTGCCACTCTCCTCTCAGTCGCGTCTCTGTGTTCATGTCCAAGTTGGCCACTTTATGACAATGGATTACTTTCTGCTCTTATGCAGCCTTTTGGTGTCTGTGGTCTCCGCCGTTGAAGGTAAGATATTTTTCCTATTCTGTTGGTATTGTGGTGCGTCGCAGGCTCGCGTCTGCGCAGATTTTTTCTTCACTCAAAGCAAGTAGGAGCCCAAAAGCTCATCTTTACCCGTATTCACTTTTTTTTTATTTGCTTTCATCCAAAATGAAAACTAAGGTAATGATTTCAAAGCTACGCCTGATTTTTCAGTAGTTTACGCACCGGTGCAGGTTTCTATATGCATTTGTTATGCGCCAACTACAGTTCATCCATTCCAATCATATCTTATAGTCTTTTTGTAAACATCAAACAGCAATTTGCTGCCTTTTTCGTCACTTAAAGGGAAATTAGCTCCACACAGCGGGTCTCATCGGGGAGTGGCGGCGGCCTCTCTACCACCAGCCCGCCCCCCACCGCCACTTTCCCTTCAGGTCGGCTGCGTGTATTTTGGGCTTGTTTGCATGTGTGGTCTTTTGACATCTGGACTGCGTATCAGTTTAAGTGGTCTTAAAAAAGAAAAGGAAAAAGTGAAAAAGATGCATAAAAAAGTTTGGTTCCTATTCCTAACATGTGAAAAGTAAAAAGTAAATCTCTAACTTGAATCAGAATGACTGAAATGTTATTACAAAGTCGTATATATATGTAAATATATATATATATAATGTAAAAAATATTGATTGGTTATTTACAGTAATTTGCTTCGACGGGGAGACCATCTGTTTTAGCTGAGTCCTGATGTTTTCAGTGCGTAAAATCGATGGGAAACTCAATCTGTCGTTTCTTTAAGCAAATTACTCTCTTTCTCCTCTGCTGTTCAGTCCAGTTTGGTGCATCTCCTCATGATACAAGCGATATATGGTGTAAAGAAGGGTGAGAGAGAAAGGCCTGGAGCTTGAATTGTGAATGCTTGGTTTTTAGGCAAGGCGCACATTAGTTTCCAATGCTGTTATGAAAGTAGGACAGTGGGGCACTGGTTCAGTGAGCACTTCTTTTTTATTCTCAGTTTCTTTATCGATCTGACTGCACAACTCACCTGAAGAGTTTATCTTATAACTACAAGCGAAATGCACTTTCATTCAAATAATAAATATTTCAGAGCACTTGATTTGAGACAAGATTGAAGTACAATCTTGTGAATTATGCCATGGCTTTACTGTACCTGAATAAAAAATAAAAAAAGAATGTTATTCATAACGTCCCAAGAAAACTTCTCACGCTTCTTTTGTTAACCTATATGTTGCCATTTTTACCCCTCACATTTCCTTAATTCGTTTGAACAAAATACACAGCAAAAACAGTGGAACACCCCTGTCGGAAAGAAATAAGATGATAAAAAGTATGTTGATTTCTTAAGCAGCCGGTCATGAGAATATATGCAAAGAGCTGGTTAAAATGTTTTTGTTTTTTATTGGATCATCAAACTTCCCCTGGGCGAAATGTTGGTGATTATTTTCCCTGGGACCCCCTGGCTCCTTCTCTGTGACCCTAGCGGGTCACCGGACCCCAGTTGGGAGCCACTGACTTAAAACACATGGCTTCAACGGATGAGTGAATTCTTGGGGAGCTCGAAAGGTGGATACAGCAGGCATAAGGGGATAACAGAAAGAAGGGGCTCTCGGTGCGCGCGGCTTCGTACACAAATGTTTGTGTATTTCATCTACTTTGCTATAACAATCTATGACGGATACCATAAATTCCACTCGACTGACCAGGTTGAGGATGTTGTTAAGATTTTTAATACAAGCTGATGATTTATGGGGCCACTGTTGGAACTTGTTTCTTGTGCATCAAGGTCGAGGGAAACAGGCGGACCGACCAAGGACGCGTTTCCCAGGGAGCGAAGCGCGTCTCCTCCGGGTTGCTGGGTCACCGTATACACTGGCTATAAAATAATTAATATTTTCCTTTTTGTTCGTTTCTCACGTATAACCATGTAAATTAAATGTAATTATGAAAGTAAAGGTCTTTCATCCTGCATATGCAGTTCACATTCAATAATGCAATTATGACACAATTACACTTAGAAGTGCCGGTAACTAGGATTTCTTTGAAAAAAATTATGATAATAATTTAAATATCCAAATAACAGGTGCTTGGCTTATAATTTGCTATTTCACTTTCAACTCGTCGAGGCATTGTGCTTAATGATGGCAAGTCAATCTGATTCATTTTCAAGTAAATAACAATTTGGCCTCTGTCTCGTTTTTTCTTGTTTTAATTAGATAACAAATCCATGCAGTTCTTGCTTTGATCAAAGTGCGACGTGGCTTGTTGCGGTGCCCATTAAGGTCAGTGTATTCCTCGGTGGGGAATAGCTGTATGCATGAGGCCTTGGCTTGCTGAACCTCAGCTGCTGGAAAGCTGAAGAGACAAATTGCTTCGATGACAGTCCACTGTGGTTGCAGAGGCAGTTTGCTTACCATTCGGTGTAAATTACCTGTGATGGAAGGATGAGGAAAGTAAAACGAAAATGTATTAACCAGGACTTAATTATACTCAGGACACTTTGGTTCCGCTCCACTTAATACACGTCTGCTTTATATTAAAGACAAAAATGTTTAAGTTATGTTTTAAATAACGTTTTATACGCTCATGTTCACATTATGAAAAACAAACTCCGAGTGATGTGTTTTATATTTAAGTAATATGTGTAACCGTGTTTTAATCAGCCCGAGTGGGAATTTTAAACTCTACTTTCTAAATTTTTATGTCTAAACAAAGACAAACGGATCGTATACAGTCATAGCTCAGGATTTCCCCACTCTGTGCTTTTTTCCTTGTATTTATGGCTGTTTGTTTTGTGGCATGATTACGCACAAGCAGCCCCTTTGTTGCGCACGTTTATGTTTTTATGTGGGTGAGATCACACCTCCACAGGAGTTTTCCTGTGCCTGTTTTCAATTGGCACATTTCTCATCGAACCCTTCTCACATGATTTATTTCCCTCCTCTCGTTCCCTCTCTCTCTCTGGCGAGGGATGCCCCCGTGGCCGCCGTCACCATCAACCCGATGTAAAAAATAAAACAGAAAAATAAAAAAAGGAAAGTTACAGAATGAAATCAAGAAAATTAAGAACAGTAAAATCAAGAAAATAAAAACAGAAACTTGATGCAACTTAATTAAAGTAGCCCAATATTATAATGATATGCATTTTGTTTATTGTTTATAAAACAATCCAACAAGATGATTAGTAAAATGTTGTCCCATTCACAGTCAAAAGTAAAAGATAACATTTAGACCAAATCGATCATTTGAGGCGACGCTTCTCGCTGAAGAACAATTAACCTTCGCAGTAAAGAGAATAAATGGGGGCCATTTGTCCAGCGCGCTAGCTGTGCCATAAGGCCTCGATGCTCATAGACGCAGGATCAGGCTGTGTGGGCCCTCAGCGGGGCTCACGAGGGAAGTTGCTGTGTCAAACTTTTCTCTGGGATCTCCTTTACATGACATTCAGAGGCAAATTACTGAACAAATGTATTTAGGGTCTCAGTTGGAGTAACAAAGGGAAGTATTAGTGACTGTGGTGGCTATTACACAGGCCATTCAACAGCTGAGTGGAACGGGGCTAAAGAGGCGTGAAAGTGAATTTGCAAAATAAAAGCAGTCATTCAGCCACTTAAACTGATCTATCTATCTATCTATCTATCTATCTATCTATCTATCTATCTATCTATCTATCTATCTATCTATCTATCTATCTATCTATCTATCTATCTATCTATCTATCTATCTATCTATCTATCTATCTATCTATCTATCTATCTATCTATCTATCAAAGCAAAAGTTTAGCACCATTTACTGTATTATTAAACACTTTTTTTTTCTATTATTGTAAAAAGAAATTACATTTTGTAAAGAAATTACAAACAGAGGTGAAAGACAACAACTGTGCCAGTCTGTCATCTTCCTCAGTGTCCCTTCATACTGACCTCAGCAGGGGATTCAAGCCAGTCATTGGGTCATATGCTATAGGCTGACGCCATGTTGAACAGATGTACTTTGACTTAGATTCAGATTGGGGAATGGGGCGTTCTGGGGGGAAAATGGAGGAGTGGATGACGACATTTTGAGGAGCCGGGGCGGGGTGTTGTGGGAGAAGCACTCGGGTGATGGCTGGGTTTGAGGAGCAGATTTGGGTCATAGGCCCAGAGATCAGCGGCATAGTTGTCAGTCTTTACAGATCCAGTAGGCATGTGGGAAGCGTTCATGCTCACCTACCGATGGTTCATAAATTAAATGGCGACATCTCCAAACTGGAATTTCATATTCAGCTATTCTGCGGCTATATTAGGTCTGCAGGGGTGTCCATTAACCCGGGAATGATATAGAAAGAGTAGGACAGTGATTAAAACTTTAAGACAAAGCTAACTCAAACTCTGCCTCACTAAATTCTTTAGGGAATATAGTTGTACAAGTAGTAAGGTTATATGTAGCAGTAAGTTGTATCCAACTTTTTAAAACATTTATGTTTTAAATTGTCCTTTTAATAAAATGCCACAGAGTGACCAGTTTCCCCCAATTTCATATAGCATAGAGTAACACAGGTTTTGTTACACACTGTCAGTTGGCAGCTGGCTGTGGTTTACTTACAACTTGAAAAAATATAGTTGTTAAGGGATATTTCAGATTGGTTTTCAGAGTGAAAACCACAGTCTGCTGCTCTTACTACAGTAACACTTTTTTAAAATTTACAAGATACAGGTAGCAGGTCTGTTAAGCAGTCGGAAACAAGTGGGCCACCTCTAATTTAGTATCAGGTTTTTACACTTGTCTTACTTTTTGTGTTACTTTTACTGCAAAATATACAATTGAAAACTTCTCAATCTAGAGGATTTTAAAATTTTAGCTTAAGTCAGTCTATTAAAATCCAAATAACAATAAGTAAATTCTTAAGATACCATTCTTATAACTTTATTATAATGTGGTTTTATTTAATCAGTAGTCAGAATAAATACCGCTTATCTGTGTAAAGTAAAACAATGATGTTTTCTTACAGTTATGTTTTAAATCTATGCATAAAAACTGAAACTGTTATTATTACTAAGAGTAATCATGCTGTCAGAATCTCACAAAACTGCTTACTATCAAGCCGTTGCATATTAATTTTTTGCAACTTAAAAGTACACTTTATCATCCAACAACAGTATTTTTCAAATATCATCTGGTTTATATTCCCATTCATACACCTGAATGCAGTATTAAAAAAAATATATCATGCCTGTATTTCCATTAATTATTTAAAACAATTATCTACGAGACTGGCAGATTCATCCACATGACAGTGACAAGTTACTGCGTCATCAATCTTGCTCAAATGAATGTAAGTTTAAGATAGGAGTCAAAAGAATGTGACCAGTGTTTCCAGATTTTTACAGGTCTATTTATAACTTATCTTTATGTGATTAAACACTGACAAATATAATTACAAAAAGATTCGTCATTTATAGCTTACTAAAACTATAGCTTTATTCACCTTGTCACCATATATCAGTATTCATTTACAAACTCTTCTTTGCAGTTTAAAGTGGCCTCATCTTTATGAGAGTGGCTCCCAAACAGATTTTCCATTTGAACCACTAAAGATTTCTGAGTATGTATACAGTTTTTATGGGCGCTTCATTTGTGTGACATTTGTTTGGGAAGTCCATCCTGGCATTCAACAGAGGGGCCTTGTGGGATGGCAGGTCTTTGACACCCACTGTTGAGAGCAAGCATGGGAGGGAGAATGTCTCTGAGCCTGCCCACCATATACGCACACAGTCACTCACACACAGACACAGACACACACACACACACACACACACACACACACACACACACACACACACACACTGCTGCTGTCTGCAAGCAGCCAAGCAGAACAACAGAGACAGAAAGGAGGAGACACAGGGAGTGAACGAGAGCCAGGGAGAGATTTTGCGCTTGTAGGGAGAGCAAGATGGGTGGTACATCTAAACAGAAGGAGTGTGTTTATTGGTTGGGATACGTAGATAGGGGAGTGTTTTTATGTGTGTGCATTGCTGGGGGTGCAGAGTGTCTGGGTGTCAAGTGAGGAGGATTTTAAAAAGATGTAACGTGATAACTGCACTGAGAGAAGGATACACTACTTTAGCGTTTATTTAAAAATTTTGGTCTGGATTAAACCAGAGTGACTTGTTTTCATTGCAACTGTAGATAATCCATGCAGAATTGGTTAGAAAAACAAACACTTTTGGACTTGCAGTATCTCACTTTGGTGTGTGGGAAAATAATTAAGTTAGTTGACTTCGCCCTTTAATGTACACTTTAGCTGTTTATGATTTTAATTGAAAAATCAACTTATATTGAAGATTTCTGTACATGTGCAGATAAAAGACAGCTACTTTAAGAAAAGACCTTCCTTGAGGTTCTCATCGAAATATATTAACGACTTTCAAAATGCTGATGAAATGTTCAGCGTAATATTAGTGGCCATCAGAGCTGATGTTTTATAGCCCCTGTCTGCACCGGATGCCCATAAAGCGCAGCTGAGATTACCATGTGTCAAACTGTCCAAATTATTATTGAGTTAGTACCTGCTGAGATTTCCACCCACAGCAAACCCACGCCCCATGACCTCCACACACAGGCCATGAATGGATCCCCTCATGGAATATTTTTAGGCGGACCTCACATCCCTTGGCAAGTCTTGGTCTTTAACAATAGTCATAAAACAATCAATCTCCTGGGTTTCTTCTTGTTTCAGCGCTGAATAAAAATACCATTGTAAGACAATACATATATATTTAAAAGAATTGACTATGCAACTTAGCACTGCCTATTGGCAGATACAGGAAAAGGTATTCATACCCATATAACTTTTCTGCATTTTGCCATTTACAACCACAAACCTTAATGCATTTTGTTGTTATTGTATACGATTCAACTAAATTACTGTGTAATTATAAAGTTTAAAATATTTTTGATGTTTTGATTATATATATATTTTTGCTTTACTAACTAGCTTCTCTGTCCCCATTGAAGAAATGCCTCCCCACACCATGATGCTGCCATTACCATGTTTCACCATGAGGATTGTGTGTTTGAGGTGATGTGGTTGGGATATTGTTTCATAACCTAACCGTGGTTGAAACTTCTTTATAATGTCTCCAGTGTCTTAAGTTATTTCTACTATGTTCCTCGATCTCCATGATGCTGCTTGTTCAGTAATGTTCTTTAACAAACTTCTGTTTGAATGCTATCTTTGAAGTACTCACAGATAGAATCTATTTACTAATTAGTTGACTTCTAAAGGAAATTAGTTGCACTGGATTGTATTTCTGAGTATCACAGTGGGCTGAATACTTGCAAATTACATGCATATTACACTTTTTAAATGAATACCAGATATCATTTTCCTTCCACTTGTCAACTATGTTCTACTTTGTGTTAGTCTGTAACATAGGTTTGTGGTTATAATGTAGCGAAATGTTAAGGGTTATGAATAGGATATGATTAGTTTTTGGGTTTTTTTGCTAAGCATTGCATGCTCCTGAAACTCAACAAGTAGAGAACGTTCAAAGCACAACCACAGCACATATACTATGTTAGGGATGTGTGCGGGACTTCTCTTTAGCACCACTTCCAGCCTGCAGTTGAAGGTTTTGCATGTTGGACCCGCACTACTGAGAATGGACACATGACAGCTATTAGGCTGTGTGACACAGACTCAAAGGGTGGAGCTCAAAAGAGTAGATTTGTTCTTGCAGCAGCTTTTCCAGCTCAGTTCCTCCTCCTACTGTTTCTTTACGAGCCTCGGACTCTTGTAACAAATTTCTGCCAACAGAGCAGAAAGAGATCTTTGATATTTTTCTTTAAAAAGGGCCCATTGCATCTGTGTGGAGAGTGGACACAGCTGTAAAACTCTAAGGCTCGAGGGGAATGGGGGAGTGGGACAGACCACATTACCTGGTTTCAGACTCTGCTGGTCTTGTTAAATGTAGGAAGACAGAAACGAAGAAAATGGAACAAAGAAAAGGGAGACTTCTTTGTTGAATTTAACCATAGCTGGATGGTTAATGACTCAAAATTTTGAAGCATCTGGCCTAGCTCTGCCTTATTTTTTTCAAGAGCAGAGAAGCAACTTTTTACCATTTTTAAATGGTGATCTTGTATCAGCTTTTGTGTGAAGATAGTTACTTGTTCAAACAAAAAACTTAGGTACAAACTGATGTGATGGATTTTAATATCTGTGAAAATTAATCGTAATTTCTGTTTAAGAAAAGGGTGCTCCAATTATGAATATTTTTCTTGGTGGGTTAGACTGTGTGAAAGTGGTCCTGTTCATATTGAGTACAGTTTTTGAAGAAGGAGCCTGATACACCTGCCACGCATCTTATCCTCAGTGTCAAAAACAGTTTCCACCTGTACTTCATCTGCACTTCAAAAGACCTTCAGGGTAGAGGAATGCTCCCTTTTCCAGTAAAAATTGTCTTTCTTTTTCTTTGGGTTTTTTGAGTAACAGCAACAGGTTTAACCAGACCCATGTTCCATTATCAACAGTTCAGCAGATTCACCCCGAACATCCTAAACACACCCCTCTCTTCAGCTCACCCCAGGCAACTCCAACACATTTCAGTGGCAGTGGGACCCATCACATAGAACCTTTGTCAAGATATTTACATAATCCCCATGGTTCCACCTCTCTCGGAAGCTGCCAGCTGCGAGGAGCATTTATTTAACTTCAGCCAGAGTTAATGTGAAGTCTAATTGACAGTGTGGCATCTTATCCAGAGACTCCTACCACTTGTCTGGTTGGCAGAGATGAAAATTACAGATAGCTATAAAGAATTGTGTTCAAATTAGATTACACCCATATAGTCTACTTTCAGCTGCAAGGAGAGGTCAGAGGAATGTACCACCATCAGTATCATATGGGATCAGAAGTATTTGAAGATTGTTCTCTGTCAACTTTTGAAGTAGATATTCCTCAAAAGACGGGAAGATGTAAATGCAGCAAAAGGTGGTCCTAAAGTATTAATCCAGGGAGGTGGTATACAAATGCATGCCACAATTTTTTTTAATTTTCATTTGCAATCTTTTTTAGAAAACTAGACATAATTCATAAATCTTTATGATTTAGAATCTATGTCAGTGTATTACTATATTTGTTGCACGTGGTACTTGTTAGCTCCTTTTTTAATTTAGATTATGTGAACCACATTGAGCTAGATGAAAGTGCTGGCCTATATTGATTTACCCCCTCCCTCTGTGCCAAGTCAGACTATAAACAGCTTCTCTTTCGCCTTTCACACTCGATGGAAGTCCCTTCTGACCTCTCATTTCTCTCTTGAACACATGCCTAACTTAAACGAATAATGACAGTTGCTTAATTGCTCAACCACACAAATGTATGCACAAATTACCTCCAGAGATCACACATTCATTTAGACCCTCTAAAAATCCTCACCCTTACAACCTTTTGTTAGGGTCAGAGCGCACATCGCCAGTCATTCACAGCTCTGCTAATGAATCAATCAGCTGGCTCTGTTCTTTTTATTTCTGTCAGACCCAATCGATCTTTCTCCCGTCTTGCTAGAGCAGCAGGGAAGCTTGAGGATTGAGAGAAGAGGAAGGGGTTTGAAACATCTAGGCAGTTCAAAGACCCCCCTCATTTTCTTTCTGCCTTGGTTTCAGAAAAATGTGGCATTTTGAAATTGTGTAGCAGTGTGCATGTAAGGGTGCAAACTGAAAGAAAGGGATCGGATTAAAGAAGATCAAACAGGCAAGACATCTCCTAAAGTTTTCCTAACCTTTCTTTTACCTTTTGCTAAAGTCACATGCTTAATAGCTCTGTAGATTGCAGCAACATCTGATCGCTATAGCAGATGCAAAGTTTTAGCAATGTCTCGTCTTTCCTATGATGCATGTAATACTCCACCCTTCCACTGAGTGTGAGCTCCTAACTTGGCTGAGCAACGTGTGTGGCGGGTCCAGCTCTCCACATGCTTCAGGTCCAAACATGGGGTTAAAGTAAAAAAAGGTTGTTGTTTTTTAAGCCTTGTTTAAGTGAACGTGTGCATATGTGGAAGCCAATACAGACTGAGAAAAAAGTAAAGGGACGATTAGGGAGTTAGAAAAGTTCTTATTTCCAAAACCACTTTGTTCTGTTTACAGGCTCTTGTTCATTTCAAAAGTTGTTGAGTGTAGCATCTATGTAGCCTAGAGGTTTGGCATGGGGAGGCAAAGTCATATGAGCTGAGATTATAGGTGAAAGGATGGAGGGGGGCAGACAGTATGGAAAAACAACAACAAAGCGATAAATAGTTTTGATGGCTGAGATTGTGAGATCTGTTTGAGGAAAGAAAATGCACTGCAGTATATTACCAACACACTGCTCTAACTCTTTGCTTTCACATAATGAAGCTTCCTTCCACACGAAGGAGCCATTGTTTCTATCAATGCCTTTTACTGACTCTTACCTACAGTTTTTTTCTTGCACAACCCCACTACTTACAAATCATAGGCACAGGCTTTGATTCAATGTGGATGGAACCAGTCAGTGGCTTTTACAGGCATCCATCTATTTTCTATGCCCCTTTAATCCTTGCAGGGTGGCACCAGGCTAAACCTTATTTCAAGCCATTGAGACAATGGCATACACCTTTAACAGGTTGCCAGTCCATCACCTTTATAGACTGTGAACCAGAATGAGGGATAGGGAGATGAGGTAAAAAATATAAATTGAACAAGTGAAAAGAGCAAGAGAGCAAACTATCCTTTTTGCCACCAAGGTCAATGCTACCTTAGCTTTTGTTAAATGTCTGAAATTTTGCGCATTGTCGGATATAAGAATGACATTGGTTACCAGAAATTTACTTTTGGAGTTTACTTTTTACTTAAATGCCAATATATTTTCCTGGACTTGTAAACATTCTCGACATTTGAATAAATCTTGGATAATTGGGTTAAACTTAAAAGAGACCTCACAACAATTTTCTCAAGTGAAGGCTTTCATGTCTGTCAGTTTCGATTGATCCACACAATCTTTATCTATGTTAAAATCCCAACCCTGACAGTGAGCAGCTAGGAGATAGGTGCTATTGTTGTCTAGTACTTAATTAGATCTTCAGTGTCAATATACCTCCGCTTGTTATGTTTCTGAAGAGGAAAGCTAGCAGCTTAAAGCCATTTGATACATATATATCATTTCCACACATTCTACTAACTGGAATTGTATCCTTTATCTCACAAAAGCCAAATGGCACTCAGTACACAGGAAAGGGAAACAAAAGAAAATGAGGTTCAAAGACCAACACTTACATGACAGGTTTGGTGTGTGCTTTTATTCAAAAATGTCATTGTCGCCTTAGGCTTTTTATTTTAAAAAATGCATTCCCCGCCTGTCAGCTTGGACAATGTGAAAGATTAGCGCTAAAGGAACAGTTGCAAAGGAAATGACAAGCAGACGTGTCTCAGTTGCATGTAACTTAAGATTTTGCTTTAGGTGGCGGAGGGTGTCTAAGTGTGAGTTGCAAGGGGACGTCTTGGTTTTAAATAGTGAGCCAAATGACTTAGAGTGTGAAAACAATCGACAAACACATGCAAGTGCAAGCGAGAACACACACAGGGGTCAGATAACCCTTAGGCAGATGGGAATGCTCAAGTGAACATAGGAAGGTTTGGTATATGTGTTATGCAGTGTTTATGGCAACAGTGTCAGAAACAGGTATACAAATGCATTGGCTTATTTGACACCTATGGCCTTTGTGAATCCTCAGGGGTTCAGGAACTAAAAGGGTGGTGATGATTAGAAATTCAATTTAGCATGCTATCAATCAATCCCACAAAGAGAGACAGGATTGCTGCCTATTGCCCATCCTTAAACCAGATTGGACTGGTGTCTCATGGGATTCACACCCTTTTTTCATGCTTTGTTAATTAAGCGACCAAGCTGCCCCTTCACTTACTTATTTATGAATCTTGGCTTCGACCCGTACCACTTGCCCCCCCCCAATTAGCCTCTCACTAATGGCTCTGCTTCCAGACAATTTTTGATCCTATTTTGTCAATGCACACCACCAAAATGTAAGATCCAATTTGACCTTGACATTACACAACTTACGCTGTCTGGTGTTATGTTTCTGTGGTACTGGATAAAGTGCCCTCACATGGGATAATAAGGCCACACTTAAAAAAAATCAATATCCATTGCCATCTGTCTGAGGAATTCTTTACCTGTTCATTAGGCTAAGACCTGAGCAGTCTGGATGTGTTGAGCCATGACAGCCGTAGAATACAAAAGTATATTTAAAAAACATATTTTTTGCAAGTGAAAAGGGGGCTTTTAAACATAGCCATCATTTGATTTACTTTATTCATTCATTTGCTTTAAACAAACCTTTCCAGTAGTGTAATGCTGTATCTATTGCCATTGTCATATCTAGATAGTTTAAAGCATTTTTTTAACGTCCTTTTACTGATGAAGTCACTCTTATTCCTTATTATTGTATCCGTTCTTTCTGTGGCCATGTGTGATGTCGTTTTGGAATCCCATAAACAGTGGTCCAGAGTCAGTTATACAGACCAAAATCTCCAAGGATTCAGTTGTATGAAATAGGTGGTTCAAGTGACTAATCAGGTCAAGGCTGATCCACACCCTGTGGAAGGAGCTTTATGTACCCTGCCTGTCTCGCTTGGACCAACAAGTGGTTCCACAAGTCTACATACTTATCATTAAGGTAAAGCCGGATAATATTTTTGGTGCATTTTGTTTCCAAGGTTTCCACTTGCACAGGAGAATAAACATTTATTTTCTTTTAGGTTTTGTTACCAAGGGCCACAACAGAACTAAAGCCATCTGAACATATACTATCGGCTGAGTTTAGACCTAAATTCCAGTTTTTGGTTTTTTTTACTTTCTTGGTCACAAGCATTGCTAATAAGTAATACAACAAGGCAGCTTTTTTGGTAGGTGGAATTTTTTCCAGTATTTTTTTTTTTTGCTTTAGTTTGCAAAGAGTTAAGCAATGATTTCATTAAATGGCCAAGATTTTAACAAGCTTCAATTTTTTTCATGTATTAGAAAACAGTTTTATTTTTTGTTAAAATTATTGAATTAACAAAACCTTGATTTTCATTAAAAGAACACTTCTTCTTCTGTACTTTTGGCTGCCACTAATATGTATAGAGATTTTAACCAACTCACCCACTTTTATATAAGAAACCTTGGGCATTTACATACTTGTGATATTTGGTGTTACTACAGTGGAGTATTACCCAAACCCTTTAGTGAACATCTCTCATTTAGGTGTCTCAATACACACCCATGTGATGTTTATAGTTTAGATACAGGGAAACCTCTGCATGCATAAACGTGCATTTTCCATCAGCAAATTAATCAATGCATGCCTGCCAGTCCTGTGGCTTTTGCTACTGTGTGTGAATGTGAAGGTAGTGGTGGTGGTGTGGGATAATTGGAGACTCCCCGCTCCCTCTAAACTGCCAACTTTAGTTACACATCAATCAAGATTGAATAATACATTAACTATGGTAGCCTGCATCTCTCCTTGATACCCCAAAGGAAATATGACAATGAAAAGGTAGGGAAATTGTAAACTGAAAAGAAACCAACTATATTCACTGTAAATTATCCATTTTTATTCAGCCAAACGATCAAATTTTAGCCTTACCCATTATAGATGATGCTCATTTCCTTCCTTGTTTTCACAAACACCCAGCGTCTTCCTTTGAGAACTACACTGGTGCATCAAGATGCATTTCTAGATGAAAGAGGAGGAAATTAATAATCTTTTGGACCTTGGGACTTCCTTGTGAGAGGATCTTTGACAATGACAGGTTACAATATGTTGCCGTTACATGTTTTGTCATATGTCAGAGAAAAGTAAGACACGTCCTCTGTCTGTTTCTTGATATGCGCTGTGAGCAAATACTCTGCATTTTGGGACTTAGTTCCCTCCTGCTTGTACATGTGTAAGTCTGTATATGCTATGTGTGTTCTTATCAGTCTTTGCAAGAGAGACTAACTGCGGCTTGATTTATTTCTTCTCTCTCCTGTGTTGCTGTCTAGGGCTCTCTGTGTGTCATGCCAATGCACAGAGGTCTTTATGTAATTGCAGTGGGCCTTGAAAAGCCCCCTAGCATATGGACCCCAGCAGCCTTGGATCTCTGTCTGTCCATCCGTCAATTACTTTTAATTGCCCAGAGCCAGGATTCTGGACTGTGGCTATCTATTGAGGGGGTTCTCCATAGGTTAAATACATTAATATGTAATAAGGGTTGGGACCTCACCAATCCCTGACCATGAGATTGACCAGATAATGCTGAGCTGGACTTAAACAGTGAAGGATGTCAGAGATATACTGTAGTCTGGTTTTCATTTTCTAATTTATGTAAATGCACCATTCCTTTTTCAACAACAGATTGATTATTTAATTGCAATGTTTTTAATGTAAAAATGGATTGCATAAAAGTATTGAAATATTGTTAGACTTTCTCCTAACAACCAATATTCCTTTACTGCTTTTAACTCATGGTAAAATATGTTCATATGGTAAAATATGTTCATATTATTCCTTCTTTACTAGTTCCTTTTTTGGGACTCAGGTTCCCCAAAAATAAATCCCCATACCCACTGTCAATTTCTGTACAAGAAGCCATGATGTTGGTTTTATGTTGGTTTCACCATAGTTGTCTTGCTGTGGTATGACTGAGAGGAAGGAGTTAACAATGTCAGATAGGAAAACACAAGATGCAAATGTTACAATGTTGGTCCAGCATTGCTTTGCTCCTTACTAAAGAGAGCAGCTTTTGGCTCTACTGAAAGTTGCTAAACTTTTCAAAATGACATCATCATTTAAACAGAATAATTTGGCATGTGTATTTTATTGCTTAGAACTAGTAATTAACTTTATAGTCTCAATTCTTCTTTTTATGTTGCAGTTGCAACCCTTCTCCTTTATCTAGGCTTGAAATGAGCTAAAGCGAATCAAAATTTATACTCTGTATTATTATTTTTGTCATTTCTTTGTTAACCCTAATTAACTAATTAACCTTGCCAACAACTGACCTACAAGAGGTCACACTAAAACATGATTTGTTTATTATAGGAGGCTTCTTCAGTTTCGCTGCAATACAGACCGCTACAGGAAATCCTTCCTGCCCACAGCTATCATCATCTACAAGAACTCCTTAAAGAATTAATTATATGAGCTATACCAAAACTTAATTTCCCTCTGGGATCAATAAAGTATTTTTTAATTTTTAATTTTTAATAATATTTTAGACATGAACCTACATTAACAATCTAACTTGATCAAAAGGAGAGAACAGAGACAGCAGAAAAGCACATATTTATATTTGTAGAATGGTTTATTTTTGGGAGTTTTACATTTATATCCTACCATTACAATACAAAAATCCCTCAGAGGCAGGTTTGAGAATGTCTAAGTAGACAGTTGCCTGTGTTGTGTTGTTGACTTTACAGCAATCCCTCATACTGAGCATGTATGTAGTGACAATGAAGAGGAAAGGAAGAAATAGAATGTAGAAATGAATACTGTCTGCTGTTGTGCCATAGCTTTTAGAATGTTTTTAACTGTAGTGCCACAAACCATGTAAATGGAGGTTTTTCAGAAAATGGGGTAAAGGTATCTGTTTATAAAATATCTGTAGCTGGGGCCACATACTGTTTTAAAAAGATGTATTTAGCATGGATGCCTCTAAAGCTTGGACAAAACCTAAAAGGACTTAAGCAAATCACTTTAACATTTTGAAATAATTGAATTCTATGAAATAGATAAGTACATTTTGTCTATAATTTATTATGATTTCATGAGAAAAAAATTACTCTATGATTAATGAGATGATAACTCTAAAAATATTCTGTTATAAAACTGATGTTCTAGACCCAAGTATTACTGTTTTTAAATGAATATTCAGCTATTCAAACGTAATGTATGATGAAGATAATTGTATCCACATGTGAGCCTTTGAAACAACAATTTACAAATTTCTGCAGTGATTACTTATTTGCAATCTATTTCTTAGTATACAAATATATCTGTATCCTTCTTATAGACTATGCCTACACTCTTGGGAACGTGTTACAAAAAAATACTAGTATATGTCAAATGTTTATTCATTTTTATTGATCATACATAAAACTCTCAGACCATCATTTTCTACATACTGGTCCTTCACAGGTGATATTAGCTGCTAAATAGAGAAAGTCAATTTGCACAGAGGACATCTAACAAGTCATTACAGCACCCAAGTGTGGGATTAATTAACTCAACAGTGAGGCAAAGATAGCACGATACACAGCATCCACCCAAAAAAGATCAGCATGATTAATATCATCAAGCCATTAGCAGGTAGGTAGTGTTTGAAAAAGTAATTATCGTGTCTTCCCTTCACCTTTTATCTTAAATTAGTGTTGTCAAATAATAAACATTTATTTAATGCCACCAACTTGGGTTGTAAAGGCTGGTATCAAAAAAAGACAAGTTTTTTTTTAAAACATAGCATACAGCTGTTTATCATCATAGCCTATAAAATGTTGTTCATGTAAAAGCAGAAAAAAAGAAAGGTTGTGCTTCCAACATGTGTAAAAAGAAGCTCCAGTCTGGAGGTTTTGCACAGCAGAAACATTAAGTACTCTAGTTAAAAGTTTAAAAGGTGGCTAGTTATTTAAAGCCAAGAAACCCACTTCAAGGAAGAAGGAAAGGATCAAGATAAATGGGAGTGGTAGCCATATGAGTAAAAGGGAGAGCCAGTTATAAAAGTAGGAACAAAGAGAGACAGAAGAGAAAGGAAGGAAGGAAGGATTTGGAAAAGAGAAAGAATAGAGCCATTTGGATAACAGCACACAGTTTACCTTTGAAATGTTTTCTATGAAAATGATAAAATGTTTAAGTGCATCTTGGTAATAAATGTTTTTCCGGTTGCATTGCATTGGTGTGTGCTGCTTCTATTTTTTAAGATCAGGCTCTCATTAATCTAGTTAAAAACGAAGTTGTGTTGATCTGGAAAGACGAAAAACAGGGCACTCTGACATAGTTACAGTAAGGGTGTGTCCATTTATGAACACTGACCTGGCTGGTTGCATTCTTCATTTTAACTGCCCCAGCCTCCCTTTTGTTTTTGGTCTCTGAAAGGCTAATGGCACGGAAAGCAGGTAAAGTCTGACATTACCTGTGCGTGCTTAAAAAGCTGATGTAAGATGAACCAGCCAGCTGGGGTTTGCATGTCATCTGCTTCTCTTACCACTTCTTTAGAAAAAAAGAGGACAAAAGAGTGAGGTTGGGATAGTATTTATGTGATCACAGGGAGGAGTATAATGACTCATCCAGTAAAATATCAAACCTTTTTTTCCCACAGGTAAAAAAGGGCTTACCTGCAAATTAAAATAACTGGTAATGATAATTACCTTAATAATTATACTGTAGTATTTTCATAAATCATTAGTTCTTGCTTAATAAGTAAACAGATACATACCCCTTGTTGTATTTAGTTGCAATCTATTCTGATGGTTAGTCCCAAGCTCTTCTCTCTTTTGTTTGTAATGTCTGTACAAGTCTCCAAGGAAAAAGAGAAATTAAACAAGCAAACCTCAAAGACTTTTGGTTTTTAACACCACAATATTTTTTGTAAACTATTTTAAAGTAATTAGAAGCCACTGGCATGTGTAAAATGTGGACCGCATTGGGGCTTTGCCCCTCACTGCAGTCACAGGGGCAGCTGTTCCGGGTGGAACAGGAAGTAGCCATCTTTTATTAGATTCAACACAATCATTACACACTGCCCTGGAAGTACATTGCAAGGCGATCTGATATGTTGGCAGATGGCTGTGTTAGCAGAGAATGTATTAAGTGAATCAATGGTTCAGGGATGCTGAGGCACAAATACGTCAAGATAGTCAGAGAAATGTAAAAGCAATGTGTTTGTGAGAGACCCAGTGTCTGTGGAAACAGAGTGGCAAAGCCCCTTTTCTTGTGGTGCTTAGCTATTCAAAAAACCCCGGCTTTCATTCAATGGATTTTCTAGCTCTTTCTAGGCTATACCCCCTGTGAACAACTAGGGTTTGTGTTTAAGTGTGTGAGTGTGTGCATGCATGTGTATGTGCATTAATGACAGGTTTCCTTTTTTATTTGTATCTTTTGGGCATAACGTGTATGCCCTTGCATCATGTAAGTATATTGTATCAGTTTTTGCAACCCTTTGTTTGAGTTTTGTTTGTTGAGTCAGCTATTGCTGACAAAATAGTCTGAAACCTGCTATTAAAGCAGGGATAGAAGCTACTCACGCACAATGCAGCTCCACAGCAAAGCTTCTCAAACAAAAACTGCGTATCAGTGTTTAGTTTAGTGGATGTTTACGTTTCCTTTAACGTTTAAGATGCACTAATCAGCAGCTTCCAACATACGAGCAAGCATTCCTTCACACAGGTGAGTGTTCGCGTATACACTCAAACTCTGCTTTCAGCATCAATAAAACATTTCCACTAGAATTCATACGGAAATCCCCTAGGACAATTGCTATCAGCCCCATGTACGAGTTTGGCCTGGGAGTCTGTGCTTTCGTCTTCCAGACAGTCTTTTACCAAAGCAATTGAGCTGTTATGAATGGATGCAGTGGAGCAAGGGAACACTACAGAGGATGGAAAAAGAGGAAAAGGAGAGAATACCCGGGAAGAACTGAGGAAAGGACATCAGTGTTGTAGACAATGGCTCCCTGGACTGCAGTAAAGCAATGAGCAAAAACAGTTCCCAACAGGCTTCATGTTGAATGCACACACCACAGGCAAACAAACAAACATACAGAGGTCACTGTGGATGTCTCTGTAGGTCTATGCATGTCAGCATGCCACAAACACGTTGGCAAGGAAAGGAGTGCAGAAACTGTGGAATTACAAGAGACTTTGTATAGGCTCTCCATCCTCCTTCCCTTTTTTCCTTTGTGTTCTCCCCCCCTCTTCCTCCCTCCCATGTTACCTCATGCACCTGTCGTTCATTCCAATACTCTCTTTTTTCTTTTTGTCCCCCCTTTGTCCTCCATTTGGGTATGCCACCTCTTTCTCCAATTTGCCTGTTTGTTTTTTTACTCTTAGCCCCCACACACTTTTTTTCTGTCTCTCTTCTATTGCTTTTGAAAAATCTGTAGTAGCCACACTCAAAGCTTTGAATAATTGTCTGATTCCTTTAATTTTTTCACATGCAATTTCATACACATCTTAAAAAAGAATAAATATTAGGTTAAATTCCTTTGTCAGAATGATACGGTCAGTGCTGAAAGTAAGGAATGAAATGCTGTGCCTCAGTCTGCATTATATTGAATTTCCATAATTTGTGTTTGCCTCTTATTGCCCTATCCAGTTGGCTTTAGCCTTTGACTTTGTCTTGTAAAAATGTTGAAGCCACCAAATGAAAGGATGTGTTTTATCCTTGACAACCTGTCTCTATTTCTAAGACCCTTATTTTAAAGTAAGATATGAAGTAGTTCTTGAGTTGCCAGATTGTCTTGACAAAAGTCATTACTAATAAAGATAGGTTGTTAAGCTTAACAATGGTTTCACAAACTTTTGAATAAAATAGTTTAAATCCTTTAGCAGCAACTACTTGCTGTTAATGATGCTAAAGTTTGTTTTGACGTCACAGCTTCCCATCTGGACTAAACTGTAGGGCTATATTTGAGGTTTTTGCGTAACAGAGAAGAGATTCATGAAAATTTTACTCTCTTTGTGAAAACTGAACAAAGGAGTATTATTATTTTATTTTATTTTGGCATAAGGAACATCATATAGGCATAAAGCCCACAATATATGAACTTGTCAAAACTGGGCCCTCATTTATCAAACGTTCGTAGAAGCTGTCCTAAATTCTGTGGCCAGATTTATTGGAGACACTGCTTTGGCTGGCATCACTACGCATGGAGACAGCGACAACCTGCTTCACCAATAAGCAGGACCATCCAGTTTCCACAATACAGTTTGAAAACCTTGTATTTGTAAGTGTAACAACATCCTTTTAAACTGAAGTGCTTGATGTGACAAGTAAAAAAAGCACATGGAGGGCACAGTCTGCGTGAAGCACTTTAACCCCCCAGTTTACGATTCACAGGATCTCCATACATGGTCACCCCCAAAATTTAATCATTTATTGCTTGGTAAATTTCTAACATTTCCTGAAAGTTGAATTCAAATCCATCCATAATTTTTAAGTTATGTTGCTAAAAGACAGACAGACGCCAACATGAGCTCCTCGGCGGAGGTGAAAAACTGATGAGACAAATATTGCGTCACAGTTAAACTGTTTCAGTGTTCCAGTTCCCCCGTTCTCCCAATAGATGCTGTGCGTACGCATGGTCAGAGCTGTTCTTAAATTTAGGAAAATTTCTACGCACAAGTACAAAATGGTAAATACCACACAATGCGTAAAATTGTTCTTATAAAATATGCACATATCTCTGCATAAGTGCAGTTGATAAATGAGGGCCCTGGACTGAATTATTCAACTCTGATTAAAGATTCTTTGAAACACTGTTTATTTTAAGATACATAAATTGGCACCTGCTTGCGAAGCATAGCTATTTCAGCACATTTCTTTTGAATCACACATACTGTGATGACAGTTTTTCAAATACTGTGAAAAAATATATAAATTGAAAAAATATCCGTTGTAATGGAGATGGGGACTTGGTTTTTCGCAAAAATGTTACTTAACATCTCATCACATGAGCTGGATGCATCATTACATGCCCATAAAACACAACATGCTGTATTTGTTTTCGCATGAGTCATTCTTTCTTCATATCCTTGTGTATAATGCCCAGAATCACTTGAAGTAAGTATGCAAACACTGCTTTATTTTTGTTCTTCTCGGTCTCCTTTTAGGAGTATCAATGGTCAGACAACGCTCAGGATAATGAGATGTTTTGATTCATAGAGTCAGGCACAGAATCTGCACCAGTGTGAGTGGGATAAGAGATTAAGCCAAGGTGTCAGGGCAAATTGAGCCCTGACAAAACCACTGACAACTGACATGATATTTTAAATTTGACTTGGAAGGTGTTAGGAAGAAGTCACGACACTCACCTGTCACAGCTTTAGCTACACCAGTATTACCTAAACTGTCTGTGCAATATAGAAGTGCTAGAATTTCTGTGAGCAAAGAGACTGATAGGCAATGTGCAAGCAAACCTTTTGTATATGCATCCAATGCAGCGCCTGTAATTAATTAGAATTTCATAGGATTTAAAAATTTATTTTAAACAAGACTGATACGTAAGGAGAAGGCTTAATTCAAGACTAATTTAATAATAGTCTATCTTTCTCTTTTCTTTTGTTGACCTTTTAGGCACTTGGTTTTTATCAGCCTCTGTACTGCCTCACGTGATTGTTATCAGATTGGGAGCTCTGGAGTGTCGTTTCTTCATTAACGTTTTCCACAAAGGAACCACTGAAGCAGGCCGCATATCAAAGAATATCAACATTATTTTTTCTGAGTAAATGGCTCTGTCGCCCCTTTTATGTTTCTCTCATTTATGGATGAACATATAATGAAGCACAGATGAACGCCAGTAACAAGCATTTAATAAATTAATATTTATTGATTTACTTAGGGAGATATGTGACTTTATTTTTTATATTGTATAAGTATTTGCTTGTTCTTTAATTCCATTTTCGTTAGTGATAAGGTCTAGGAATTCAATGGATATTAAATTGGGTTACTATATATCCTTTCTAGATCTAAATGAATATGGAAAAGCAAAACAGGAGTATTAAAAATATGTCTGTCATCCATCCATCCATCCATCCATCCATCCATCCATCCATCCATCCATCCATCCATACATACATACATACATACATACATACATACACACACACACACACACACACACACACACACACACACACACACACACACACACACACACACACACACACACACACACACACACACACATACATACATCCATCCATCCATCCATCCATCCATCCATCCATCCATCCATCCATCCATACATACATACATACATACATACATACATACATACATACATACATACATACACATATATTTTGAAAGCATAAAATCAGTACTTACTATATGTGTATTGAAATGTATGTGTGGTTGTATTTGCTTGCAGTCTAGGTGGCACAGCAATAAATGAGTCAGACCTCGCTGTCGATGCAGTTTACCTATACAGTGTTTTAAATATATATTCCAGGTAGAAATGTCCCTCCAGGGAGTGAGATCTGAAACAAATCAACAACTGAGGTGAAACCAACCCCCCAGAATGCACTACCACACACAAACAGAAACAGACAAATTGTTTCAAACACACAAACACCCACAGAGTTTGAAAACGAGGTTGGTATTTCCATATGCACATCTTCAAGGTAAAACCAAACCTGCTACTCACTTGCTTGTTTGCATTTTTCAGTTGTTGTTGGCTGAGTCATCAGCCAGGAAATCGGATGAGTCCATCTAAGTGTCTCACGCAAAGGCCTGCATAGACCAGGACGTTGTTGCATGCTTGTATACATTGAATTTATAAGCTTGTGTCTCCTTTTAACTATGTTAACCATTGGCTTTTTTTATTGGAAAAAAGAAAACTCTGACTAAATTATAAAATGTTGTAAAACTTAGAGGGGAAATAAGTAAAAGCTTTCCTGGATGAATGTGCTTTAAAAAAATGTTTCATTTATGGAAAAGTTTGAGGCAATACTTTCCATGTTGGGTGATATAAACATTCCATGTCTCTACAGAAATCTGGTGTTGTGCCCATTTCCTGGGGTGGTTAAACACAGGCAGACTTTATGTCCTTAAAGTAATCATTTCAAAATGAGGAACATGTCTTTCCACCATGAAACTGTGCAAACCAAAGGTACAAATGAACCAGTACCTTGTACATTATTATAAAAGTTTGTTTTTTGACATACAGTATTTCATTTGATATTTCAACATATTAAAATGAAAAACAGATAACTATGTAACGAGAGGGTTTGCAATAATATGATGCCTTAATATTTATTGTAAAAAGGAAGTTCATTTTACAAAACAACTTCAGTAACCATCCCACCCGGCAACATCTAGTAAATACATGTATGTCATTATTGTGAGCCCCAGATGTAAAGCTTTAGATTTCCTATCTGGCAGCATTTTAGATTCTTGGTAGAAAAATAAATGTTAACAGACATAATATAAAAGATTCCTGAGCATTGTGAGAATATTATGACTGGCTGTTACCTGCTAGGGAAACTGTTGTTGGTGTGTGCTTTGACGCTTCCTATCTGCTGTTAACTAAAGTACAATTTCACAGATTTTAAGCGAGTGTATTTGATCATCTCTGTTAAAGATCTAAAATACATAGACTGATCAAACCTGAATCGGACATTTTTACAGTAAAAAGATATTCTCTAGAACACAGTTTGAGATTCATAAAATAAATTTAAAATTTATGAAAACACAAATACCACAAACTTAGAATTAAATTACAATAAATACATCAAATTATATAAAATATTCAACACTGATGTTACACTTATCAGGCTCTGTTTTTACTCCTTTACTGTATGTCAAGGCATTAAGAAATACCTTTTCTGTTGTCTCGTCTCATAGACTCAATACTCTGTAGCTTCCCCTCTTTTTCTTAGCTGGATGTATCTGTTCTCATAATAGTCCATTACTTTTCTCTAAATCTAGGAATTGTTTTACACCTAGTTTAAAGCAATCTAAGCATCAAACAAGAGAATTTTGCTGAACCTGAAGTGAAAGCAGTGAAAACAAACAGCCAACATTTCACAGTCATAAATCCTGTAGATTTTTTCAGAAAACTTTTGAATTACTGAAAACCCAGTAAATCACATGCTGGAACATGTCTGACAAAACATAAGTAGATGAATGAATATAAGAGAGAAGATAACTGGATTTTTCTCCTCACCCAGTTGTGAAACACATCATTGGAAAGATAAATCGATGGCCACATTCCTCTCCCACAGCAAGTGAAGTGCAGCTTTCACAGAACTGAAAATAAATGGGTTCTTTATATTGTAACAGTTTAAAAATCTTTGTCCTGGGAAAGAAATTAAGTCTTTATCTTACAGGTAAACAATTACAAAAAAACCGTCAAGCTCATAACAAACATTGTGCAGACCCTGTCAGGTGGGAGTGGGTTCATTTGTGTCAGCCATGTGTGCACTCTCTGCACATTGTATGTGGGCCTCACCAAATGCGTCTTGACACGTGTTCATTTTTACAAACATATAAATAAAAGGGACTATATGCAAAGACAAAATATTTACTGCAAAATGTATGCACTTTTAAAATGTCTAAAACACACACTTTCATGTGTAATTAGAGTTGTACATGAGGAAAATACTACCTATGGATTTTTCTTTAGGGAACCAATTGTTGAAAACAGACTGATGCATATTTTTTGCAGTTTCAACTGCTATGATGGCTGTGTCCCTGAATTATGAGGCTCGGGTCCACATTATCTCACATATTTTGATAGATTTTTCTTCCTTTTATTGCGTTTCTAATTCAAGCACAACTAGAGTTTCTAGTAAAAAACTGAGATTTCTCGGAAGTTCTCGGATCTGGAGAATTTGAAAAAAATGTATGTGGACTGAATATACAGAGACCTAAAAGAATGAAAACCTGGAGGTTTATTCTGTCATTCTGTGCTAAAAAGCACGTCATTATGAACAAATTTAGATTTCCCTTATCAATCCTACTTTCTTAAATCTGTTTTCATTAATTTTATAATATAAAATAAAGAAGTGAAAGACTGAGAGAATATTTGTTTTTTGAAAAATCTTTAGCCAAGCACAACTTTATCCATGCTCAGAATATTCTTTTTTTGAATCTTAATGTAGCCAAGGTCAGAGCTATCAGCACTTACTTATGCATCACGGGTTTTCCAATATTTTTTATTGGAATCTCACAGAAAGTGTTTTTTTTTCAAAACAAAGAAATACATTTTGGTTAAAGAAATCTCAGGCCATATATTGTGAGGCTGCAATTGGCTGAAGGAGCTATCAAAAATTATACCCTAGCTAGAGACTGTTTTTATAATAAAAAGTATAATTCAGCCTCTGTTAGTGGCATTCATTGATTTAAAACAAACTATTTTACGTGGACTTGAAGACATTTTTTTATTTTACTTTAAAATGTACATTTCTTTGATATTAGACCCTTCAAATAAACTTTGGCTTTTCTCTTGCATCATATTGATGAATAAGAAAAAAAACACTTAAACAGAAGATGCATTTTTTGATGAATTGACAAATTCAGGCACACACATGCTGACATACTTAGGCTCACTCGCACAGACGCACACCTGGTTCTTTAGACAGCTGCCCTCAGGGCTACCTGTTTGTCAGATCCTCTGTGGGTTGTAATTAGGAGGGTGGAAGGGATGGGAGGGTAGGGGTAAAGATAAAGAAAGAGATGATAGAAAGATAGAGAATAAGGGAGAGAAAAGAAAAATAATAAGAAGAAAGGGGTGTAAAAAAACAAAGAGGTCTATTCCAACACTGGAACTGAAAGAGACTATCTGCACTTGAAAAATGGAAAACCAAACACACATGCACATATACACGTGAATATAAGCATGTTAGATAGCTCATGTCCTCCTTGCTATGAACAAAACCCTTTTCTGCATCCATTGAAACTGCTTTGCTTTGCTTTGCTTTGCTTTGCTCTGCCCAGCTCAGCTCAACACTGTAGAAAAACAAACAACTAAAAACTTGCTTTTATTTATTTATCACAAAGTCGCAGAGTTATTGGGCAAGAGCTGTCTGTCAGAAATTGGGTCTTGGGACATGATGGGCTAAACAAGGACACAAAAAAGTCATGCAATCCAAAATCCATGGAAAGTACTAAGCTTTGGTACCTTTTGGCAAAAAGGAAAAGCTAATCTGAGAGCTGTAATATCCCTCACTGCCAAATGGAAGAGGGAAAAAACGTGATTTTATTACATTTCTTCACTGGTTCATCAAGAGAAATGAGAGAAAAGAGGAGAGATGGAATAGGAGCTTTCTTACCCATTATCTGAAGTGTTACAATGTTGGCACACAGATACACATGGAGGATGAACGTCTTGTGTGACAACCATTGTGAGATGACTGACAGTGAGTGGTAGCCTGAGGAAGTGTGTGTCACCATATGTGTGTGCTCATGGGGAGGGATTGTCATGGGAGGCAAGTCTGTCCAGGAATTCCACAGAGGAATCAACTCCTTGGCTTGTCCATGTTGCAGCCACCAATTACCGTGTGCATGTGTGTGAGTGTATTTGTGTGTATGTATGGTGGGGGGTTAAAGTAGAGGCCTTGCCTTAAAATGGAGGGGACTTCTCCTAATCATCGCCCTCTGGCCCCGAACAAAGGCAAAAAGACTGCTTGGACAATTTGAATTTGAATAGCATCGCTCCTCCTGCCCTCCTTTCTTCCGTGTCTGTCTTCCTCTTTTCACCGCCTGAGCTTCACTTCAGTATGGGTAACAAAAGTGCAGCCAACAAAGATGGCCCACAAAGCAATCAGGCTAATAGTGCTAATAAGTTGAGCGTGGGGTCCTCGCTTCCAGTGTTGACACATTTCACTGTTTCTGTGGCTAAACAGAGGCTGAAGTGTTTGGAAACCAGACAGCATAGTATTTTAATGGAGTGGCTACCCCATGCCAGGTTGCCATGTGCTTGGTCTGTTTGACTGTAGAGGAACACGACAATAGCAAGTTTGGGAAGAGGTGGAGAGAGGATAATTAACTTGGGGGAAAGCCTCAGGGGAAGAGATTCAAAGGAAGTGTCATTAGCAGTCTTCAAGTTAGCTTTTTTCCAAGGCCATTTTAAAGCTGCACACAAAATACTGATTTCACACAATACAACTTATTTTGCACCCAGGTTTTATGAATGTTAATGAACATATATTAGGAGTGGTTTTCTTGTTTGCAAAAACATTTCACACATGCTTTTTGTTTGTCGAGACATAAGGTATCTTTAAATTGTCACCTGACGGAAACACGCTAACAAAGATTGGCATGCTAAAAAGCACAGATCCAAGCTTAACCCCTCACCTGTCTGCTCCTTGAGACCTGAGTACTTGTAAAAAGTCTGTGCATTCCTGTCTCTCAATAATAGCCCTTCTTCCCCTTTCCTCCTTTGGCCCCTCTTTTTTCTTCCTTTTAAGAAGCCTTCTTGTTGGAACAAAGAAATATTTTAACGCTTTCGTAATTCTGGAAGTGTGTTTGTGTGCGTGCGCGCACTCGTGTGTGTGTGTGTGTGTATGTGTGTTGGATGCGGCCGTAGGGACGAATGCTTCAGTGCCCTCCTCTGTTATTAGGCCTGGCCTGTCATTATGGGATTAGTCTGTAGGGGTTGGTGTTTTTGCATGCATGTGTGTATCTGTTTGTGTGTATGTGCGTGTAAGCAGTTGTTTGCTTGTGTATGATCTCCCCGAGCCTGTTTGTACTACTACAATTTTTCTCACAGTCACAGCATGCTGAGAAAACAAATGTCTCTGCCATTTTCCCCCCAGTTGTTAACGTAATCCCAGGTGCATTTGACCTCTATTATAAATAACACTTTACTAAAGCAGTCCTCAGGTTGCACAAACAGTAAGTTGCTAATTGAATAGTGTTGGTAAGGAGTGGGTGGTTGAAAAACAGTCCCCCATACACTGCGTGTTACATCCATCAATGACGAAATGAGAAATAAGAGAAAACATGAGCAAAGACCTCGAGATTTGCAAAAAAGAAGGGTAAATTAAGGGGAGGTGGCATAAAAGCAAGAAATTTGAGTTAAGACCTCCACTTAATTTTTAGTGTCCACATAAAACATATCAGTTGGATGTTGCTTAAATGCTTCTGCCTGCTTTCATTATGGAAGGCGATAATAGACTGGCTTCTAAACTGTCTGCTGAAAAGACAACTAATCAACTAAAAACAAAGAATAAAATATTTTCTCACCAGGATGTTAAAGCAGTTTATGTGTCTATGTTCGAGTTAAATCATCCAAAGATGGAAAGCTTTCAATCTCCCTTAATTGTCCATCCATCCATCCATCCATCCATCCATCCATCCATCCATCCATCCATCCATCCATCCATTTTTTATTCATAAAGGGACTGATTCTTATCCCCAGCAGTCACTGGGTGAGAGGTGGGGTACACCGTGGAGAGGGTCACCAGTATTTTACAGAGAAGCACAGAGACACACAGAACAAACAACAATGCATGCAAACACTCACACCTAAGGACAATTTCAAGAGACCAGTTAACCTAACAGTTATATTTTTAGACTGCAGGAGGAAGCTGGAATACCCAGAGAAAACCCACACATGCTCAGGGAGAACAGTCGGCTGAATCCTCTATGGGATGTCCAAATAGCAAATATGCCACACAAGCCTAATGGTCAAGTGGATCCTTGAGCAGATTGTAAAGTATGAATTTGCCCCAGATAGAAGTATGAGATTTAAATATGAGAGTTAAAAAGAAGGAAAGATGAAAAGAGTTGACTACAACTCCCCAATGCAGTACTTCAAAAAATTTATACTGTAAAAAATGCTCTATATTCCAGGTTAATGATGTTCATGTTTTACTTTTATTTTACATGTTCATTTACTTGATTTAGTCTCTTTGATTTGAAGAATAGAGTACAAGCACATAGAGATAAAACGCAAAGAAGCAATTTCCTTATACTGAAAATACTCTTATTCTCTGTAGTTTCACAAAGGTTTTTTTTTTCTCCTCCAACTTGCCCTTCTGGTTTTCTTACCATCTATTTCTCTTTTCCTCATCCAGGCCCATTGGGCAACCTTCCAGCATGTTCTTAGAGGCTTTCAAAGACTGTTTACTTTAAAAGACACCTTTCCCTCTTTAATCTTTCTTAGTCTGACGCTTTGTGCTTTATCATCTATATAGAATAAGTCTGTCAGTTTGGCACTGAAAACTCTTCTTTTGTTCATGAGCTTAGAGCACTTTTTTCTTGTTTGTTATGTTATGTGTCATCTGCATTTTGCTGATACTGTGCTTTGCTTTATAATATACCAATAAATATAGTAATTAACATGTATTGCCTAATATTGACTAGCCAACTCAAATGCTTAATGTGCACAGACAACTAAGTAGATGAGAAATGCACATGTGTATACACAGAGTCAGTGGGGGGAGTAAGGGGGTAATGTCAGCCAGGTTAGATTGGGGTCATCCTGTGCTTTTACTTTGGCCCATTGACTCAGGATTGATGCTCCACTTTGACCACAATGTGGGGATTTGCTCCCAGTAGACACAAACATAATTGCTCTCTGACACAGACTCACAAAAACCGCACACATAGAGTCAGTCCCTGTTTGGTGAAACAATGCACATGCACTAAAAAAGGAGGGGTTTTAGAAAACACCTGCACTCCAGAATGATCTACTGCCCAGACCACAGGCCTGGGCAGTGTATGTGTTTGCTTTGCAAATCTGCCTTTCTGCCACACAGTTCTTGTTCTTTCATTCTCATTACTAGTGTAGCAACCCTGTCAGTCATTGTGTTTCACTGTGTTGTCATTTTTTCTGCAAGGTCAGCTCGAGTAACATCCAGACTTGCATACATACGGCCTAGCTGTAATGATAAAGACCAGGCAGAGGAGGTATATCATTTTCACCACAACAGCTTGCATACCTGTTTATCTGTCAGTAATAAGCCCCAAATCACAGACGGTTACACTGAGTCAGGGGAAGTTTTGCCATAATATGTGCTGACAGTCTCTGAGAAACACACTAGTAAACTGTAATTTAGACAAGACTGCCACAGCAGAGAAGTTTCATTACGTGTTTTAACTGGGCAACTGCGGCTCAGTGGATACAGGTAGACCAGTCGTGTTGCAAGTTGTGGGTTTGATACAAGCTTCCTCCTGTCATGTAGATGTGCCCTTGGGCAAGGCACTTAATGCAAAGTTTCCTACCAATCTTTGTATCAACATATGAATCTGTGCGTTTTTGTGAGTACAATGGGGTGCCTGTGACACCTACTATGGAGTGCTTGTATGGTTGATATAACTAGAAAACTGATCATTTAAAGTATCAAAAAAAATGTTTTTCATTTCTTTAAACACTTTTTTGACTGACAACTCTCACTGCTTGAACTGGTTTACAATAAAGCTTTCAACCGATTTTCCTCAAGGGGAACGAGTCAGTATCACAAGAAATTGTAACTGAGGATGTTTTACTTTAGCTGGAACATTCTTGAACATATGGATGATTTTATCAATGTAATATACATGTCAGAGACGCTTTCACACAGTGTGTACAGAGGTAAAAGTCCACAGGAATTCCCTCCATTAAGGAGCATGCCATTTTAAGAGTTAGCGATAAATCATCAGTAGCTTGGCATTTGTTATGGTCAATCTTTCTGAATGCATTGGTGGTGATAGCAGATATTTGGTGAAGTGGCAAAAATGTAGGTAATAATTAGAGATTAACCTATTAGAAGTTTGAAGTTCAATTTCCAATCAGTGAATTTGTAAAGCTCAGACCCGCCAATGCTTAGAATTTAACTATCTTTGTAATACAATTTTTACAGAAAAATATAACAATGTTTTCTTAAAAACAGCCAAAAGTTACAGAGCTGACTCTGCAGGACTGAAAATATAAAAATACAGTGAAATGCTGCCATTGTGGAACAAAAGTATCCATAAATTAATTACAGTATATCACACTTACTTCTTTACAAGACTGACAATAACTCACCAGTCTTTTTCTGCTTATCTTTCACTTCAAAATGTATGGGATTGCCTTGTCACAATATAGTGAGTTATTTTTCTTAAGATCATTTAATGATAAATAACAGCTGTGTCCAACTTAATTATGGGAGAAAAAAATTATTTCTCTATCATGACTTGAAGTGAGCTTTTAACAGTCTGTCTGTGAAACCATCATATTTTTTTTACAGTACAACAAGACAATGACAAAACGATTATAGCGTTCACAGTTTAAACTATCTTTAGCATTTTATTTCCTCATTTACCATAAATAGTGTAATTAGCACGGGTAAAAATACTAACTGTAAACATCACTCTCTGTATGTGTTTTCAAATAAAATAATTGAATTAATTGGAATCGAACTTTAAATGTACAAAATACTGCCTTCCTGTTTGTTCACCTATCCCTTTGTGGTGGCTTCTAACAACTTTTTGTGCATCTTTTGATTTTTTTAGACACCTCACTAATACTAAAAATAGCTCTTTAATTATCTCTCAGTAGCAACTTCCACACTAAAAAGTGGTATTGCTAAGACTGGCACCTAGGTATTTTGCATTCCCTTATAGGGAAATACAGTAGGTGTATTTTCCTGCCTTCTGGTGGGCCAATCACTGATTTTGGTCAGCAGATAATAAAATTATCCTATTCTGGTCCCCAGGCAATTTCACATAGCATCTCAAGTCATAAAAACTGATTTTGAATTGGAGTTTTATTTCAGCTTTTCCAAGTAAAATAAAATGTATAAGAAAAAAATAGATCAAGAGAAACATAGCAGCTGAAAGAACTTTCTTTCTCCATGCTGTTTCACCATCTTTTACCATCATGTAGAACAGCATGGCGGTTGAGATCATAACTGTGGCTGCACAGTGTGCCTAGAGCATCAGGTAATAAAAGAGCAGGCATTTATAGTTTTACTTCCCTTCTCTAACAAAGCTGGGAGCTCATTGCCAGTAGAAATTAGAGAGTTGAAAGTCAGCAGGAAAAGAAGGGATTTGTGGGAGAGTTCCACCATTTTGTGCATTTAGGGTTTATTTTTTGTTTGTGCATGTATTTGAGTTTGCCAAAAGATCGGCATAGAAAGTGAGCTTAACCTAAAGCGTGTCCACGCCCAGTTATTGACACAAAGTGAAATGTGATTGAGGCTTTCTGACCTCTGTTTCCCCCACAATCTCCTCTTTTGTGGCTCCAAAGTTTATTACCTCTCGCTCCATTCAAGCCTTCTGTTGGGTTATATATCTTGCAAGAGTTTTACAACATGCTGCTTACTGTATATGTGAGTGTGTCAGCGCCCTGTGGGAAGCGAAAACAACTTCTCTTTGAGTTTTGCCGCCTTGTTTAAAACAACCGTCTAATTGAGACTAATTAGCCAAATGAGGATACACAATAAAATTTTACACAATACCTCGCTGATCAGACACTTCTATTTCTGTCTCCCTCTTCTTTCCTGTTACATACGCATACACAAAGACACACCAGCACACAGAGTCCTGCTTTGGTCTAATTGGACTGAATGTCGCTCAAAATTTATCCAACTGTTCAGTTATTCTTGCAGTTATCTGAAAACGGCTCTGCTCAAAGCTTCTTATCTGTTGCTTAAAACTCTTTTACAATTTTTATGACATTGTTGTAAAACCATTGAAAGTTCTATTGACCTACTCTGTTCCTCTTTGACTCACCTAAACGCCTTCTTTCGGTCTCCAATTTACAGAGACGCTGATGGACACGAAGTGGGCCACAACAGAGTTAGCATGGACTGCACATCCTGAGACTGGGGTGAGTTTGGATAATTAATGCAGTGCACACCAAGGAATGAGGGGTGGTGTGGAACACAACTTAGCATATAAAGTATATATTTAATAATAAACTATAAGTATAATTTTAATCTTCTTTTGGCATTGATATATACTATAGGTACTTAACATAAATTATAACAGAGGTCTTGCATTTCACTTTGTTTAGTTTTATTTTATTTTATTTTTTTCAATTCATGAGAATTGAGCACACTACTTTGACTTTTACAAAAAGTAAAATAAAATAACTACCTAGGTCCATGTTTTATTAAAACAGTCTTTATCAACATTTATTTTTTAACATGAGCTGACATTTCTTTGTGTAACTGATTATTTTTTACTGTCGGGGACATGTATCAAACTATACTCCTCAAAGCCCGGTGTTCTACAACTTTTAGATATGTCTCTGTTTCAATAAACCTGAATCAATTAATTAGGTCATCAACAGGACCATGTAGAACCTAACTGCCTGCTGAGAAGGCAAGTCAACCCAAAGACACATGTTTGCAGGACATCAACCCTCGAACTCTAGAGTTTGGCACCCATGCTAGAGGTTGCCCACTTATAGCAACTGAAATTAGGGGGAAAAGATGTGACCTTCAAAATAAAAGATGTCTTTTGAAACCAAATGTTTAGCTTCATTTGAAGACCCTTTTGATATCAGATTCTTATGCGATCAAGAGGACATCCAAGAAACCAAATCTGAACCACGGACTGCAAAATGCTAACCTCTGCTGTACACCAAAATAAAATCACTTATAGGGATATCTTAATATTTGTCAGGTAGGCCTTTTAGTGATTAGGAAAAGATTCGCTTCAATTCAATTTCTATTACCGGCCCAGCCACGGATGTTTCTTTCTCTCTGGATCAGTGGACTTAAGCCACCGGAAAAGCTTCTAGTTGGGCATTAAGTAGCTCTTTAAATGCTGAAATATTTTTAGCTTTAACTGAATACACATCCCCACCTCCACATTTACCTCAAACACAAAGTGCCAGTGACGGCCTCATCTTGCTTTCCCATGTGGTGTTCACAATGGGCTGAATAGGAGGAGAAAAAGTCTTGACCCCTCCTCAGCAATACTTCAAAGGTTGCCAGCGATCCTCCTCTTTCTTTTGTGTGGTCCTTTGACTTGAGGCTTGTGTTTTCAAAGGTGGACCCCGTTTTTTTATATATATTTTTGTTGTTACCCCAACATACTTGAAGTGAGATCAGTTCCTTAGCTGTTCATAGCCGCTCACACTCCTTATTCTGGCTTTTTGTCTTTCTGCTTCCTAGTGGCTGACAAAGTCAGACACATTAGCCACCTCAGCTGTAAACAACCAGGGGTCAAACTCCCATTCAGCATCTCATAACCCTTCTACTTCAATCTTTCCACATCTTTCTGCTTCTTAAGCCACAATGCTGCAGAGATCCTTCCACCACTTCCAGACAGGCATGACATAGGGCTCCCTTCATTTTCAACATAATTACATCAGTTGCTTCTTTTCAATGGATAAACACACAGTTACATTTAATTTTATAACCAATATTCCCTAAATGTTCATCCAAAAGAAAGAAGAGAGGATTTCCTCTGGCTTTTTCTTTGATTAATTACTATGAAACAGAACTGTTATATTTTTTCTGTCTTTTGTGTTTTTTCTTTTAGAAAACAGTCCCATTTTCATTCTTTCTGTCAATTTGTAATAGTGCACAATGGACTGTATACATTTGATTGTCTGTTTGCTTTTTGCACTTTTGCATTGCAAAAGACATGATGTTTTCATGGGGGACAAGCATTTAAGAGGAAGCAATACAATGGCAGAGGACACAAACAAAAGCAAATGTACAGGTAAAGAGAGAGCAGCAAGACACAGATTAGATAGAATTTAGCCAACTGCAACAGCTTCCGAGCAGCAAGAAGAAGTCGGGAAGGAGAGAATTTATATATCTATAATAATCTATAATTTTTTAAGTCAAAATACATAAAGATAAAAACTAACCTAAACCAGAACATCTTTGTGTTCTTTTGAGCACCTGTAAACAACATAGAAATGAAACCAAAAAATACAACCACAGAAGAGACATACTTCCATTATCTTCACATATCTCATATCTCATTTCTTGGTACATGTTGTGCATGCTTCTTATCAAATTGTTTTACTTCTGTTCACGTCTTCAGTATGTGACGGGAACAGTCACATAATCTAGCCTGCTTTAATGCTGTGTGATGCACTTCTGTTTCCAGTGTTTGTATGTTCACAACCTTTCTTTGTCTTGTGTATATTCTTAAAGTTAATTTCAATTTATTGCAGGTATCTTGTATTGTGTGTAGACTTGTCTAAAAGCAAGATGGAAGACTAAAGGGAATTTCCACTTTTGAAAGATTCTTGTAAGATTCAAAGTAATACCCACATGAGTCTTATGCAACCATACATCAATATTCCAAGTTAAATGACTTGTGAATTTATTGTAATGACTATTCTTAAGGTAGTAATTTCACAAATAGGTTGCATGCAAAAAAAACCCCACAAAAAACAAACACATTTTAAAGCCAATCCAACATCCTCAAAAGCAGTTTAAGGAGAAATAATAGCCAGATTAGTAGTTTTTTCCCCAACATCACTTCAGATTAACATGAAGAGTTGATAGGCAGGTATGAGATTCTCACAGTACGGTAACCACGGGTTTTACAAAATGAAATGAATAATGAATGATCCAATTCATAATTGCTACAACAGATTACTACAGTTAAAATTGTGTCATATGGGACATGTATTCAAAATTATTTTGATTCAGATAATTAAGCAAAATTATCTAAAATAAATGCTCTTTAAATTGAGTAGTAGTTTTCAAGTACTTATTATGCAGAATATTGTAATTATTACTAATCATTATTTAGACTGCTCTGAAAGAGCTCGTAGTCAGTTGCTTAACCACTTGTAGCTTGAGAAATGTAGTTTTAAAACAGTCTTACCCTAATAAGACTGATTAGTTTCCACAACAGGATGGACAGTTTTTCTTTGGACTGGAACTGTTTCCAAACAGCCAAATGTGGTCGTACTTGTAAGAAAGTGTAAAGTATAGCAGCATTCTTTCAGCCAGCTGAGTGGTACAGCATAGCAAAGGGTGGTAGAGGGGCAGTTCTGTATGAGGCTAGTCCTCATAGTCCTCATATTTAAAGTAGAGATGATCTTCAATATTTTTAGCCAACAAGAATGGGGTATTGCTCACTCCTTTTAAACATACTTGGTGTATTTAGTTAAGTTTATTGGATGGGTGAACTCAAGCCTTTTTTTGAATGAGGCTTATGAATTGGTTTACAATTAAGTTAAAATGAAACAATTTATATGGTTTTGAACTTCACTCAGGGGCTCCAGAAATCCTTCCAAGGGCTGGAAAAGGCCCGCTACCCTCACTTTATACCCCTTCTTTATTAAAGAGAATTCCAGCAATTTTTAAAATTGTAACCTTTCAGAATTTTCGTATACCTTGTTATTATAAAAGCCAAGGGTCCATATCTGCTGAAGAATAAAAAAAAATGCTTTAAAGCCTTCCTGTAAACTTAGAAGGAGTTCTGCTATTCATGAGATTGTATCTAAACTGAAAAAGCGCTATGCTCATTTGCTCTGCTATTACTTGAGTAAAAGTAAAGTTATTTGAAATATTGGTGTCAAATAAAAGTAAAAGGGGACTAATTTAAGTAAATATTGTCAAAGGAGACAACATGTAAAAGAACATTTTTTTTTCAAAGTGTGCATTCTTGCAGAACATTGTCATTATCTTTGAGCCACACTAAGCCCTTATGTCCAAAATAACCATAAATCCTTTCGCTCCTCGCTGCTTGTAATAACTGATTATCAATTATGAATGTGTAAGTGCTTTTTTTCACAGAGCACATTGAGAATATCTATAGGATTTTTGTGGTAATGTACATAAATCTCATGAAAACAGCGGTTATAGAATTAGCATCATAATAAAAAATTTGCATAATTATGGGAACAAAAATTTAAAAAATCAAAAGCACAATGAAAAAGATACAGTTGAGGGCTTGACTCCGGCATGAGCCAGACAATTTTTTTTAAAATATGTTTTGCGTTAACACAAAGCACAACATTGCTAGGCAACACATTGCCTTCGCTTTTCTTTGGACAATCAGTTAGAGCAATATTAGTCCTTGTCACCTCTCTGCGGATCAGTCTAATCTTTCTCAACGAAAAACCTTCAGCTTTTTTCCAGTAACAGTGCAGTGTGGACAGGAGAAAACTGACTTGTTACCAGGAGTTATCAGAGAAACTATATTAAAATCCAGCACAACCTTTCTTAGGTCTAAAAGCATGTACTGTAGATGCAACAGTGTTTAGCCAGGAGAGTTATGTGTTGAAATAAAGTAATCAAAATCAGCATAGTGTTTGCTTGACCAAAAATATTTTTACAATCATAAAAAGAAAAAGATTTAATATTGCAAATATTTGAAGAGAGGTTTGTAAAGCTGCTATGCCTTAGCTAATGTTAATTTCAAAATGCAGCAGCTACAATTAATTCAATTACCTTTCCATGGTTAATCTTATTAGTCTGTGTAAGTGACTTTTTCCATATTTTTTGGTAAACAAAGAGGATACTAGTAGCAGTTTCCTCTCATGACACAGTTATTCCCCTCAAAATGCAAGCTAAAACATACCAGAACAACACCAGAAATATTTGTTTGAGTAATACAAAATATTTCTTCTGAGTACTTACAGGTATATGCACAACACCATTTTGATATCATCAGTTTGTCATTGCCAAAACATTGCAAAATATTATTTCCCTGTTCCATTATGGAGCTGCAAGAATTGGCATGCTACATTACTTATGTGTTGTTCAGTGTCATCTGAAAGTAAAACTCAAAGCTTTGATTGGAAAGGGCACAAAAACAATACAGCGGATTGCCAATTGTTCACGATTCATCTTGTTGAGAGTCATTGCCAAGAATCTTGGGCTTTTTCACAGAACCTGCCGAATTTATTCATGCTTTGTAAGCAGGAACTTAGAGGATTTGTCCACTGGTGCATGTCTTGGGGTGGGGGGTGGGACAGGAAGACAGGCTCGCACTATCACATTAAACTAGCACACCCAAATTTATACACACACTCACAAACACTTGACTGTATTGCTCTTTTGCAGAGGGTGATTTATTACTTCAAACTAAATAACCATTGACACTTCATGCTTTTAGCCATCCCATTGACCCAGATGGTGATTATTGATTCCCTCCAGTCGCTTCTTCCTTCTTGGGCCATCGTTTTAATGCCACTACCCAACTACACCCATCCTCTCCCTCACTGCTTCATGGCCACCAGGGTCCTGGATGAATAGCCTTGTCTCTACCGCATCCATATCACAGCCCCAATTAAGATACTCACAGTTGAAATGGAAACATCAGGCTCTGAGCAATAAAGAGGTATCTGTTTGCAAGTTTTGAGTTGTTTAAGTTCAGAAATACTCAACTGTTCTTAGAGAAAGTTAAACCCTAAATATATAACCCTATATATTAAACTTTATCACACCCATTTAAGACTAGGTTTATAGTTTTGTTAAGTGTTAGATATGAGGCTAATGTCACATGCGTAACCTCCATTTCACTATATTAACATTCATTAACCAGTTTCACAATCTATCAAAAATCAACCATGTCATATCTCAAAATTCATTTGCGGGAGAGATTCTTAACCTTAAAATCCTCTTAAACAGGAATAGCAATTTAGCAAAAGAAACAAACTAAAAAACAAATCTACACAGTAAATGACTATCAAAAAGAGATACATTTCATATTTAGGGAATTTAACATTCATAATAATATTTTTAAAAGATTAAATATCTAACCCATGAATTTATGGAAAGGGGTTTTAAGATCTAATTATAAGTATATCTATATCTACTTTAATCTGACGGGTGAAAGAAATAGGAGGAATTTAAACTCTGAGAACCACTTAAAACAGTCAGCTTACAGCAGCAGAACAGCACCAAAAAGAGAATTTAGCCCCTTACCGTGCTCTGAAATTGGGTTTTTCTGATTTTCTGTTTGGGGCCCTGAACTTCTAGGAAAGGAGCCATCACGAGGGTCTGATCAACCAATCAGAGAGATAACACAAGACATATGTTGGATTAGATAGCCAATAAAAAATATATTTTACTTTTTCTCAACTAGGTTCTTTAACCTGAGAGAGAAGAAACATCTGAACAAACTATCTCTCTAGGCATTACTACCGTACTCATAACTGAGGCAGTTTTCACACATATTAGGACAAGTTGTGTTTTACAAAGCTGTCTCAAGGAGCAGTCATATAAAAGAAAACTTTAAAATATATCACATGCAGGCAAAACCTTTTTTGAGCATAAGGTTTCTATGTCATAAAACACTAATATTTTCGAGATTATAGGACACCTTCTGCGGAAAGAATAGGCTAACTACACCTAAAGCTGTGGCATTTTTAAGTAACCTGGTGTAAATCATTTAAAGTAGGTGGATAATCAAATCTGGGGTGTTTGGGGGGAGCCACACTGCTGTACAACCAAAAGTGTGTTGATACTATATGAAGTAGAAATTAAAGTTACATGAAATTTAGTTGAACTTTTTCTTTGTTCTCTCTTTAGATGGCTTCAGTTTGTTCATTTTGTTTAATATATTTTGTGCTTTATCCAGAACACAATAGGACTGCATTTGGAATTTGCAATGCAAATAAACTTGTGAGGCTTAGCTAAGAAAATTAATGTGAGAGGTGGAGGGCAGTATAGCCCTATGCAACCACACACATAGGCACGCAATTGAAGTTAAATGATTTACCTGTGGTGGCTTCATTCAAGACTGTAAAATACATTAGACCTCTTGGTTTTACAGCAAAGTATCACAGTGTTTGCTTTCACTCATTTATTAAAACCAGTACTCATAGTTTATACGTTTTTAATCTAATTTATCTTGCGTAAATCCTGGGTACTGTAGAAGCACTGAAAGTTGTAGAGGTCTGTGAAACCAAAAAAGCATGAAGGTTAAGTAATGCCTTTTTTCTAGTCGTTATTTGAGGACGTTGCAGTCATTGCTTCATAATTGAAGCGTAATTGGTTGTGAAGCAATGTGGCTGCTACTTCCAAACAGATATGAGGTAAACATGCTGTGGTGGCTCTGTGGTGAGGATGTGACAGGTTGCTGTAATTGTGATAAATTTGCAGTTCTTGTCCCTGGCTCTTTGCCACACTAATCAGAAATGAAAAGCACATTATAGTGAAAGGAAGTGAGTGGAAGTGAAAATATGACCAAAAACATTCCAGCTTCAAGCTCTGTACTTTACTACCTTACTTCTACAGTTTGCTTTTCAAGCAATATTAATTACTGTACCTCATTAAAGTTGAAAGAAAACTCTAAATAGTGTCATAAATCTAATTAATTAATTGCCAGACATATCAAGAAACATGTACTGCCTCTTTGTTAATTATTCATGTCTCTTTTCTGTTCTCTCTTATTTAGTGGGAAGAGGTGAGTGGCTATGATGATGCCATGAATCCCATCCGGACATACCAAGTCTGCAATGTACGAGAGCTCAACCAGAATAACTGGCTACGTAGTGACTTCATCCCGCGTAAAGATGTACTGCGTGTATATGTGGAGATGAAATTCACAGTGCGTGACTGCAACAGCATTCCCAATATACCAGGTTCCTGCAAAGAGACCTTCAACCTTTTCTACTACGAGTCCGACTCAGACTCAGCCACTGCCACCAGCCCTTTCTGGATGGAGAACCCTTATGTGAAGGTGGACACTATTGCCCCAGATGAGAGCTTTTCAATGCTTGAGTCTGGACGGGTAAACACAAAAGTCAGAAGTTTTGGGCCATTATCCAAAGCTGGGTTCTACCTGGCCTTCCAGGACCTTGGTGCTTGCATGTCACTCATCTCAGTGAGGGTGTTTTACAAAAAGTGCTCCACCACAATCGCCAACTTTGCAGTTTTTCCAGAAACAGCAACTGGAGCTGAGGCGACCTCCTTGGTTATTGCTCCAGGTACTTGTGTCCCAAATGCAGAGGAGGTTTCTGTGCCACTGAAGCTCTACTGCAACGGAGATGGAGAGTGGATGGTGCCTGTAGGAGCATGCACATGTGCAGCTGGTTTTGAACCAGCCATGAAGGAAACCCAGTGTCAAGGTGAGTGTGTTTACTAAAAACACCTTAGGTCAGTTGATGATTCTGTTACTCACTGTTTAAGGAAGTGGATTAAAAAAGTCATCCAGCTCTGAACATGTGAAAGTCAACTTCCTGCTGGGGCATTCTTTTTGAGAAAGCATTACTTCTGTGCATGGCCATTGTTAGAAAGAATGAGTTTGAAATGTGGTGGCCATAGATTAAATGATATTGCTTTATTTTCTAGCTGCGCCATAATTGTCAGATATGTAACTGCCCCAGTATTGGACACATTAATACAGTGATTACAAGGCAGAATAAAGCCTTTTATGGCATTGTCAACTGGAGGCTTTTCTCTTCTCCGACCTCTGCTTTGCTTTGCAGCTGAGTGCTGACGGGATGGTAATGCAGCTGATGCTGTCTGTTAGTGGAAGCTGGGATGCTGATAGTTTCTGGTCGAGTGGAAAACATGACACGTTCAAAAAGAGGTTGAGCTAGAGGTGAACTTTAACAGCATGATCTCGTCTGAACTGGAGTGCAGGTGACAGCAGGAGAAGAATGAAGGATAAATGGAAACTGTTTGTGTGTGCTGCTGGCTATGGGGCGTAAAATTGAGCTCAGAGTGTGTAGGTCAAATGGAGAGAGCAGAAAAAGAGTTAAGAAGAGGGACAGGAGCAGGCAGGGTTATTGATTGGCTAAGGTTGATTGCGCAATGTCTTTGCATGTTCGCTTTGTAGGGGGTTGGGCTGTCTAGGTTTTAGAGGTTCATTCTTCCTCTCAGCAGGGACAGAGTGGATAATTTCTTCAGTACCCATACTCATGATTAGGCATGGAAATCTCTAAGACTTTATGTTGGTGCATGTTGAAATTACATCCTCACCTGAGAGGGTGTCTATGCAAGAAAATTACAAATCCAAAACATGACATTGTTGTTTAAAAACCCAGATGTTTGCACATGACACCTCAAGGTTAAATCTTCAGTGATTGGCCCATTTCTTAATCACTAAAAACCATGAGGTTAAGACCATGAGGCTTCACTGGCAAACTGTCCAGGGTGTACCCCGCCTCTCGCCCCTTGACCGCTGGAGATAGGCACCAGCCCCCCCGCAACCCTGCATTAGGATGGACGGGTATAGAAAATGGATGGATAAAAACCATGAGATATAAACCCACCTCTTTACCTTTTTCCATGTCATCTTTTCTCAGGTTTGTATTTTTTTTTTTTGCTCATTACCCACTTTACACCCATTTTCAGCTCTTTATAGCTTCTCTGTCCTTGTTCCAACAGGCAGTGAATCCTTTCCCCTGTGCAAGTACTTACTTCTCCCATTCCCTCCTAATCTGAAGGCCGTTGCTCTCATTAATAAGCCACCAGAGATACAGTTGGGGTGTCAGCATTAATATTAATCGATTTACCTTTTTAGTGGCAAATTTTCCACCCCCCCCGATATTCTTTACTTTCTTCATGCCTCACACTTTCCAATTTCAGCATACATTCTAATCAGTTCCTTAAGCTCTATGTTCTGCATGAAAGGATAAGACACAGGGGAGTGCAGAAAGGATGTGGGGGTGTGGGGGGTTAAAGGATTAGCATTTTTATGCCTCCATCCCCCTCTGTTTTCTCTACTACTTGTCTGTCTTTCTGCCTCATTCTTTAATGGTTCCACTAAGGGGAAAATGGATGAAAGGAAGAGGATGACCTCTTAGTGATTGATCAGGACTTTTAACCTTTTTATGAAAATGAAAAATAGCCTGTTTTAATGGAAATGCACTCAATACAACTGTTGTCAGACCCAAAGAACTAATATTTCATCCACTGTTAGTTAGGAGATTTCTTGCAGTTTACTTTCACTGGATCAACTTGAATGAACTTACAAAGGTCATGATACCAATCGAAGAGGTTGTTCTACAACCTGGTGTAACTGAAGCCGATTACTTATCTATTTATCAAGCAGCACTTCCTGGTAGCCGGCAGTGTGGATGACTCTGATTAATGGTGGAAGAACAAATACACTTAGTGCTAGTGTACACAGTGCAGCCAACTGGCGGTTTTGAGCTGATATTGACGCTTTTAAACAAGATAACAACAGGAGTGGTCTGCTACCTATAGCAGTCTACGGTTGACATGACTTTTTTTCAGTGGGGGACATAAATTCATCACAGAAGCTAAGTGCTAATCATCAATCAGAAGGACAAACTTTGCAGCGTGTCCTTGACATTGACGAGCCACCGCACCAGTGGGTCAGCTAATCAATGGGCCCTAGTAAACTCCGCCTGTCTTACCTGCTTCTGTCTTCTTTTATTAAGCTTGGCGACAAGCTCATTCATCTTTTAACAAGACAGTTTATGAAAGATATGAAGCCCACCAAAGGATTCTGGATTGCAGTGCTGCTGTTATGGTTACTCTCCACATCTGTTACCTATCAGCAGTGTTATAAACTTCCAAACAGCCACTATAAATGGAAATAAAATTTTTCCAAAGGATAACAATGTTTTCAGATTAATAAAACATCAGTTTATCAAGAACCAATTTTGGAAAAACGATGTGAAGGTTTCTTTCAAATAATAAAATAGGTATTATGCTTGTGCTGGAAAAATTATTTTAACATTAAAACCTTGTGTGACACTTTTTCCCAGTGTGGAGTTATGGTAGGTTAATTTTACTTAAAAGGAGCAACATTTTATACTGGACTGATCTGCAGCAATGCAGCCCCATAAGCAACCAAACGTAATACACTGCATCTTTAGACAACTTTAGATTATAATCAACACCAACTACTTTAGTAAATTGAGCAACAATATAAACAAGTCGTTCCTTTCTTGGACCACATTGATAGATACTGACCATAGCAGACTAGGAAAACCCTGTAAGAGCTGCAGAATTTGAGGTGTTGGTACACATAATCTATCCAACAGAATTTGACATAGGTGGGGACTCAAATCATGGGATGTACATTCAAGTCAGACTCCAGTCAGAAATTTTATAACTAGACTTGACCTGATAAAACTACAAAAGACTCAATACTTTATCTGGACTTTCACATCAATGACTTACGACTTTACTTGAACCATTTGACATAAAAAACTTGAGATCTTAAATCAAACAGAAAGTGTGTTTCAACAGGACTGTTGTAAAGTCATGATCAAACCTGCTGAGTTTCCCTTGCCATCTGCCAGTATTTCGTTTTCCTGCACGCTGCATCTACTGGGTTGCTTACCTGATCTTCTTCTGCATTTTATCCTACAATGACAACAAAGATTCCAACTGTGTTGGAAATGTCCTGTTAACTAGAATTATCTAAGTGGTGTGCACAAAGTTGGAAAAAGAAAAAAAAAAATTAAACTGTTTACACAAACAACACTTAGGCCTGTGTTTTTCAGCCCTGCTCCTCATGGCACACTCCCCTGCATGTTTTAGATGTTTCCCTGCTTCAGCACACCGGATATCAGTTGATAGGCAATTAACAGGCTTTTGCTGAACTGAAATTATGAGCAGGCACGCTAAAGTAGGGCATATCTAAAACATGCAGGTCAGTGTGCCTTGAGTACCAGGGTTGGGAAACATTGACTTAGTGTACAGTTGTGGCCAAAAATTTTGAGAATGACACAAATATTAGTTTTCACAAAGTTTGCTGCAAAACTACTTCTAGATCTTTGTTTCAGTTGTTTCTGTGACGTACTGAAATATAATTACAAGCACTTTATACGTTTCAAAGGCTTTTATTGACAATTACATGACATTTATGCAAAGAGTCAGTATTTGCAGTGTTGGCCCTTCTTTTTCAGGACCTCTGCAATTCGACTGGGCATGCTCTCAATCAACTTCTGGGCCAAATCCTGACTGATAGCAACCCATGCTTTCATAATCACTTCTTGGAGTTTGTCAGAATTAGTGGGTTTTGTTTGTCCACCCGCCTCTTGAGGACTGACCACAAGTTCTCAATAGGGTTAAGATCTGGGGAGTTTCCAGGCCAAGGACCCAAAATTTCAACGTTTTGGTCCCTGAGCCACTTAGTTATCACTTTTGCCTTATGGCACGGTGCTCCATCGTGCTGGAAAATGCATTGTTCTTCACCAAACTGTTGTTGGATTGTTGGAAGAAGTTGCTGTTGGAGGGTGTTTTGGTACCATTCTTTATTCATGGCTGTGTTTTTGGGCAAAATTGTAAGTGAGCCCATTCCCTTGAATGAGAAGCAACCCCACACATCAATGGTCCCAGGATGCTTTACTGTTGGCATGACACAGGACTGATGGTAGAGCTCACCTTTTCTTCTCCGGACAAGCCTTTTTCCAGATGCCCCAAACAATCGGAAAGAGGCTTCATCAGAGAATATGACTTTGCCCCAGTCCTCAGCAGTCCATTAACCATATTTTCTGCAGAAGATCAATCTGTCCCTGATGTTTTTTTTGGAGAGAAGTGGCTTCTTTGCTGCCCTTCTTGACACCAGGCCATCTTCCAAAAGTCTTCGCCTCACTGTGCGTGCAGATGCGCTCACACCTGCTTGCTGCCATTCCTGAGCAAGCTCTGCACTGGTGGCACTCCGATCCCGCAGCTAAATCCTCTTTAGGAGACGATCCTGGCGCTTGCTGGACTTTCTTGGACGCCCTAAAGTCTTCTTAACAAGAATCGAACCTCTTTCCTTGAAGTTCTTGATAATCCTATAAATTGTTGATTTAATTGCAATTTTAGTAGCCACAATATCCTTGCCTGTGAAGTCATTTTTATGCAACGCAATGATGGCTGCACGCGTTTCTTTGCAGGTCACCATGGTTAACAATGGAGGAACAATGATTTCAAGCATCACCCTCCTTTTAACATGTCAAGTCTGCCATTCTAACCCAAAGAAGGACTATGCAATTCATCTTTTCACTGTTCATAACATTCTGGAGTATATGCAAATTGCTATTATAAAAACTTAAGCAGCAACTTTTCCAATTTCCAATATTTATGTAATTCTCAAAACTTTTGGCCACGACTGTACAATCCAACATACCGCTTCACAGTAATGTTGAGGCACTTTCAGTAAGATTTCTAATGAAGACAGAAGTATCTTCCCCCGAGACCGATCCTGAAATGCAAGCCAGGACACAGTAGCACAAGCACTGCCAATGGTTGCATTGACATTAAGTATGGAATACCACAGCTGACAGAAGTAGTTGGTCACATTGTTGGGTGATGGAGCCAGTGCAAAATGCTCTAAGAAAGAGAGGACACCCTAACATCCTGCCTGAAGTCATAATGGAAGTGTATGTTTTCCTAAGTTACAATAATACTAAGGATAATCAAAATTTTTCGTAGTGCCTCTTATAAATATCTAAAATTAGTAATAAAAAAAAGTTATCTGTATTAATTCCTAGACAGTTTATAGAAACTTCTCCCAGAGCTAACATGAGAGAAAAAAAATCAAAATGACAAATCAATTTAATTTGAGTGTATAAAACATATATGCTGTACACTATAGCAGAGAGGCAATAACATCAGACTTTATTCAACGTTTAAATTTACACAAGGAATGATGAGCAAAACCTAAAAGAGAGACTAATATATTGTTAATGTCTTCATAATTATCTTGCTCACCAGTTTAATTACGGTGCCTTGAATGGTTCTAACTAAGATTTAAGCTCAAATAAGATTACAGATTGACTTCTAATCAGATGGTTAGTCCTGCAATATGCTAAGCTTGCAATAGTAAATTTACATGGATTACCAGTATTTTCCTTATTTAAACTGAACGATTTCCTGTGATTATAATGTGTGCACAGTAAGTCTCTGACCTTTTGCCTAAACCCTAACAAACATTGAGCATCCAAGCTCACAGCAGCACTATGATGATGGCTACAGGAATCAATTTGATGTCAAAGTTAGTTTTCAAATAATTCAATAAATAATTCTACTAGTTATTTTAATGACCTAATGTTACTCGTGTAATGTCTTAAACACAGGTTTGGTCAGGTTGGTCAACATGGAGATATTTTTTTTCAATTTTTTCATGAATCACTTTACTAATTATTTTCTCAATTTCCTGGCTGTTTACACATTCTAAAACTGTCTGGTAAAATAAATATTAATTATTTATCTGTGACACATACTGTTTTTGGTCAAGTGACTCCTTTAAAACTCTAAATTACAAGTTTAAAACTTGAACTTGACTCAGGACTTTAATGTGTTTACTTGGGACTTGACTCAAGACCTGGGTGGAAAGATTTGAGACTTACTCGGGACTTGCAAAGTGATGACTTTGTTCCAACACTTGCTCGAATTCTTATTCTTGTTTCCCTTCAGCCTAAATTTGTCTCCTTCCTAATATATCTCAGGTGCCATGATGAAGACATAATCCATGTTATTCACTTCACCTGTCAGTTGTAATATTTAGCTTGATTCATGTATGGGTTATGTAAAACCCTACGTTTTGCTAACTCTGTCTCCTTTGATGTGAGTCTGGTAAGAAGAAATGTACTATGAGCAAGTCAGAAGAGTGTATGAGGTTGAGGGTTCACACACTATTTACATATCGAACATAGGATCTATAATGAATTTTAGTTGTGGCTTTCTTTGTAAAATATAAATAGCTTGCCTTTGTCTTTAAAAAAAATTTTTTCATAGTTTTATTTAGGAAAACCATTTACTTTTTCAATAAATAGCTTCTTAGAGGTTACTAGTAAGGACAACTTAATTAAATATTGTACATTGTTATTAACACTTTTATTCTTATCTATGTTCCTATCTGTTACCATCAGCTTGCGGTTCTGGCTCCTTCAAGTCCAAACGAGGGGATGGCCCCTGTTTTCCCTGTCCAGCCAATAGTCGAGCCACCTCTGGAGCAGCCAGAATTTGTTCCTGTCGAAATGGTTATTATCGCTCTGACACAGATACTCCAGACTCCCCATGCACCAGTAAGTAAAACCTACTTTCAAGAGTTCCAGATGTTGAAGAAGTTTCTGATCACATCACAATTTTTTGGGGGGCTGTAGTAACTATTAAATCAGGTTTCTTGTTTGACTTGTGCTTTTAGTAGCTGATAAAATATCTGAAGAAAGCATTCCCATCATGTCCCATATATGGGAAACAAGACTGATAACTTTCCCATCATCAGAACTTTATCATCCTAGCCCTCCCTCTCCCATCTGCTTACAATCTCTATGAGCTCTCTGTGCTGCTGTCCCTCGACCTGCAGAAAGTGGAAAAAAATGTTCCCCTAACTGTATCTTCATTAAACACAAGCATGCAAATCTTAGAGAAAATTCATTCAAATAGTGAAGAATGACTTTTTTTCCTCCTGCTGCTGATGGGTGGGGGTCTGATTCTCCCACAGTGCAGTGTGAGATAACACTCTGTTAATTGGATAAGAATTGCCAAGGCTCTGCCAATAGTTTGTCTTACCATTTCCCTGCAGCACTTTACACACACACACACACACACACACACACACACACACACACACACACACAGACACACACACACACACACACACACACACACACACACACACTCAGACACAGTGGAAATAAGCATGCAATTCAGATTTTAACTCATGTCCTCTTTTCTCTGAAGAACTGCTGGAACAGTCTCTTGCAAGTTGGAAAGAAAAAAGTATTCTAGTTAATGCATGAAAAATGTACTAATAGCACAGCACCAGGGAAATTATTGGGTCATGAATTGTACTGAGGCAGCTGTACAATAATGAATGTATGTGTATACAGTGTAACGATATGTATTCTGTGTTCCACAATATAACTGTCTATTGTCAACATTTCTCTGTACTGTCACCAAGACAATTTTTTACACCTATTGTTCATGGAGATTAAATTCGATCTCATTTCCAAGCAATTTTCCTCATCTCATCCATGCCTTTACCTTGCTTTCACAGCTGTTCCGTCAGCCCCACGCAGTGTCATCTCGAGCGTTAACGAAACATCGCTGCTGCTGGAATGGAGCGAACCTCGTGATATGGGCGCCCGTGAGGATATCTTCTATAACGTCATCTGTAAAAAGTGCCTCCCTGAGCGAGGAATGTGTTCACGGTGTGATGACAATGTAGACATTTCTCCACGCCACCTGGGTCTGACGCAACGCCGTGTTACAGTCCGCAACCTCCAAGCCCACACACAGTACAGCTTTGAGATCCAGGCGGTCAACGGTGTATCCAACAAGAGCCCCTATACGCCTCAGTTTTCTGCAGTGAACATCACCACAAATCAGGCTGGTGGGTACATGTGCAACATTGTACCTACCTTGCAGAGATCAATATTGATTTAGCAGGAAGTCAAAACTTTCAAAGTCTGGATAAATAATTATTGAATTAATGTGGGAGTATGTTACATTTTCGCTAAAAAGGAAAAAAAAAACTGAGAAGGGGGACGTTGTTGAATGAGCATTGAAAGGGACGTTTTTTCACACACCCACAGCATGTTGTTTTCTAAAATGGCTGGAAATAGATGCAGCTCAGCAGTGTATTAAACCTTCAGTATTTTAACTGCCCACTGGTTTCAACCCACTGCTTCTTTATCTTGCAGCAACACCAGTAGATTGGCCACCATAGTAATTGGGGCTGAGATTAAACCATTTTATATGTAGATGATTTGGAATCAAGTAACAGTTTATGGTATGTTCTTTTTATTAACTATTAGTCAATGTCAGAGTTCAACATCTTTTTTTAGAAATACTTAGTAGTTCTATATTTTATAAGGTTTCTTGTACTTTAAATTACCTCAATAAAATTCAGAGATCTTGAGTTTACCCAGCCCTTTGCTCTTAAGAGTAGTCTCTTTGTTGATACTCTCCCAGGGCTCTTAAGTTGTGCCTTGGATGTGTTTAGCCCCTATGTTAAATTTGCTCTGGCTAGGCTCAGACAACAACACAGATTATACTTTGCTCCAGCCCCTTTCTCTTCTGTCCATTACTATGTCCTCCTCACCTCTAACCTTGTGCTCCTAAAAGACGCACTTGGAATGCTTTTGTGAGAATAGGACCCGAAGGTCTCCCAGACCCCCATGTGAGGGGCCTCATTGTTTTATAAGGGGGTCTGGCAGTGGGATGACAGCGTTGACTGTCCTTGCATAGGGCATTAGGTGCAGAGCAGTGAAACAAGGCAAGAGAGCATCAACCTGATAAGATTATCCATTTGTGACGTCTCAGGACTATCCATGTGCATTCCCCTTTTAAGAACCAAAATAAATACCAAGGGTGGTGATAAGCCTCAGGGGCTACCTCCATGGTTACTACAACATGCTCCCCCAGAGGAGGGCCTCTAATCCTTCCACCAAAGTAGCCAGGGGCCCTTCCTAGGAAGTATTGTCTTCTGCTAGAGAAAGAGAGACATAAAGAGAAGAAAAAAATTGGGTTGGGTAAAGAGGAAAAGACTCAGGGAAGAAGGGTTTTGGGGACGAAAAATAGTAAGATCATTGTCTTAGCAATTGCGAGGGTGGAATGAAAACATAGTGGGTGGGTTGGGTGAACTTGATAGATTCAATGAGGTGTTAACAAAAATAGTGAGAATGATTGTCGGCTCAAAGAAAAAAAAGGCCTGAAGTTTATTCTGATGCCCGCTTTCCACCGGACGCGTAAGCGGTGCACAACATCTGCGAAGCGTAATACACAGCTGATAGCCTCCATTAATGGGACATTTTCCACTGGGTGCGAAGCAGCGCAAATCGGACGCTTCTAAGAAGTGATGTGTCATGGCCCTCTCCTAAATTTACCTGGCAGGTTATTTTTTACGCTCTACGCTTCTAAAATGCGTCAAGCTCAGCAGTTTAGATTGGACCAGACAGGAAATCAGACATGGAAGGAGTGAAAATAATCCTGAACTTTTCATAATAAAACCACACAAGCATATTTCCGATTGATTAACTACAAAAAAACAAAACATCACTACCTGTGACACCAGGGTTGAAGTGAGTCGGTCTATGGGACTAATTTGTTGGTTTTTACCATGGACGACTAGAATTTAATCCTTGGAAGTGGAGAATCACCCAGTTTATATGATACCAGTGTTCATTTTTACAAGGCCAACATGAAAAAGGAGACGGCATTGACAGAAATATCTGCAGTTTTGGGAGTGGGTTTATGCTACATACTAACATATAATTAATTTCCCCCCTGCATATACCCTTTAAGTTATGCAATTGCAATTCCCTGCGATTCCCTGATCTCCAGTGACCAGCTGGGTGGAACACTTTCGCGAGTGATACGCGTATAAAATGCACCCGGTGGGAAGGGACGTACTGCTGAATTTGTCTATTACGTTACGTGTCGCTCACTCGTCCAGTGGAAAGCAGGGGTGAAGGATAGGTGCCACTATACATTGATAGTGGAAGCTAGGAGATAAATGCAGTAGACAGAGAGAGGGGAGTGAGTCAGAGCTACAAAACAAGACTGAATTTAGAAAGTAGGAAACAAGTCAAGAAAGCAGACAGTGCTTTGTTGATAAGTAGATGCAAAAAGAGATGAGGAAAGCTCAAGTGGATGGAGTAGCATTGTGTTTTGTGCTCTCTGGAATGGTGTTTAACTAGTACCAATGTACAATGTGTGCATATTGTATGAAGTAGTATATGGAGTTCTCTTCATATTTTTTGTAATATATGCACATCAAACCAAGAGCATGTGTCTGTAATTGTGAAATATTTACATTTGTGCTTTATGTGTGATTTTTTTTCTAGCCTTGCCAAAATTATACCAGACAATGGTTGTAATATGTTTGAGAAATATATGCATATTTATGCTGTTTGATTCATATAGCATCAGACATTTATCTCTTCTGCTTGCTCCAGCACTCTGAGACATTACATTTTTGGATTAGCTGGGATGGATTCAGTATACTAACTAGTCTCAGCAGCATTTCACAAAGTTCACAGCCTTAAATGTGTTTGGGGTACACGGAGAGACAAAGAAGGCTTGGAACTTTAAAAGAATGAACAGAAAACAAAAATTAAACCAGATTACCCTGTACTGTTTGCCCCCATGTAGCTCCATCTGCAGTGCCCACAGTCCATTTAATGGCAGCCACAGCAAGCACCATGAGTCTGTCCTGGCTTCCTCCAGAAAAACCCAATGGAATTATTCTGGATTATGAAATTAAGTACCACGAGAAGGTAAGCAATAGTAGCAACTGAACATCTCAAATTCAATCCAATTTCATTGCTTAAGCAAGGCCTCTGTTTTATCTGTGTATCGGTAAATGTGGAAAATACTGCCTCTGTTAATACACACATGGTTACTATATATATATATATATATATATATATATATATATATATATATATATATATATATATATATATATATATATATATATATATATATATATATAACCATGTGTGTATTAACAGAGGCAAATATATATAGACATATATATCTATGTATATATACATATTAGGAGGGCTGGGGTATATAGCCTCAATTCCATATTGAGATATAATCTAAAGTATGTGCGGTAACAATATCTTTTGCGATATATACCTTTCTTGTCTTTATATATGTCAAAATGACAGTTCATGAACATTCTCACTTTCCAGCTACATTGCAGAGAACAACAAATTCACAAACGTTTAGAATGCCATTTAAAGAACATGTATTTTGCCAAATTAATAAAATAAAAAAATTCATATCTTTTTTCCAAAAAATGCAACATAAAAATTCTCACAACATAAAGATGAAGACATTTTAAATAAATTGTCCGCTTTCCTGGTTACGTATTTTTAAATTTAATATTGCACAAAAATGAACCTGCACTTATTTGAATTAAAAATGCTTCAGGTTCAACAGGTTTGTTGTCCGTTAAATGGAAAACAACACATTTTAAACTTGCAATATGTACTGTGAAGTCACTGAACATTAGTATTTATCCTCCTTGATGACAGCTTGATGACATCATCAAAATGTGCAATCACGGTAGGCCGGTATACTCAAAATCTCTACCTTTGGCTAAATTTATATAACCTATTCTTACAAGTTTTGATATGTGAAAAGAAAAAGGGCCTTCTCCTATTACAGAGTTGTTTGTTGCCCTGCAACATTGGGTTAAAATACCCCCAGCTTTTAGGCCGTAATTCTTTTCTATTTCCCCCACCTGACAGATTAAAAATCTCAATGAGGTTTGATAATTGTGGACAATAGTTAAATATGTTTAATGTAGTTTATAATTTTCTTCACTCATCTTTGTTTATACAGGATCAAGGTGAAGCCATTGCCCACACCATGACTGCCCAAAGGAGCAACGCCCGCATTGAGGGTCTTAAGGCTGGTACACCGTATGTGGTTCAAGTCCGGGCCAGAACAGTTGCTGGTTATGGCTGTTACAGTAGCCCAGCGGACTTTAGCACCAATCTGCAAAGTGTGTAACACCCAAGCTTCTAATTCTTTTTGATAAAGACATTTGTTCAGGTTAAGGGCTCTAAAGGCTGTAATAGTGTTATACTTATGCACATAGTGGATGTTCATAAGCCTATTTGTCTACCTTTCTTGAAAGAGAATCTGACATTCTTGTACAGAATGTGATATCTAATTTGGAAATCCACCATTTCCTACCAGCATTGCTCAACGTTTTACTGATCAGTCTATAAAAAAAGATCAAAACCTAATTTTGTATGCTTAATAATAAGCTTACATCTATTAGCCTCAGATTTCTCTATATTCATCCAAAAAACGCTAACAGTGTTCTCTATTTTACACCTTTAGCCGACCCACCAAAGTCATGGCAGGAGCAGCTGCCCCTCATTGTTGGATCCATCACAGCAGCCTTGGTCTTCATCATTGCCGTTGTGGTCATTGGTATTGTCTGCCTCAGGTAGGATTATAACACTTTAAAGAGTAACATGAATAAGGGAAAAATAAACATTGGGGCAAAACACTTCTTCAAATGTAAAATAACATTTGTGCAAAAATAAATTTCCACTGGGAGAAAACAGAATAAAGCTTCAAATGTCAACTTTGTTTGCATGTCCTCCAAACAACTGCAGACCAGTCTCAGTGGTTTGCTCGGCCACCTGTGAGGCCACTGAATGCCAGATTAGCCCTCTGTATCTCTGAATAGTAAACAGCTTTGTCCAAAATGCTGCTGTTCTCAGTGGATGCTGGATGTGATTGCAGCTGTTGAGCCTGATAGGCCTGCACTCATAGCTCAGCTCTCAAAACCAACTGTGCGAATGTGCGTACATGTCGGTTTAGCCCAACTGACTGGGAAGACGTGAACGGCTACCCACACCTTTCAAAAAGTCTGATTCTGTATCAGGTGGCCCTAACCACACTCATTTATCCACACACAACTCATTTGTTAAGTAGCAAATGCAATGTGTGAGTGAGTGCATTCATGTGAACGACTGGCACCCACTGAGCTCCCGCTGCAAGCCAGTTCAGGCAGCGGCTGACAAGCATGGGCATCGGTCATGCTAGACTGAATAATAATCTCCCTGATCCCCCCCTCCTTTTTTTCATTCTGCCTTGGCTGTCTTCTATTTTAACACCGCCACATTGTGTCTCTCTCAGGGTCTTGGCTTAGCCACAGCTCTGACTGCCCCTGAAGAAGGAGAAAATAGTAATAATACGGAACACGTAGCTCCTGCATATAACAGAACAAAATTAGAAATTGAAATGAGATGCAAATCACCATTGGGTATTTTTTTGCTCCGATTACTGGTTAGACAACAAAGGAAGCACATTAACATGTAATTTCAACAACTCAGTCCCCTATCTGTGGCTCCCACCCCCTTTCCAATTCAAACAGGTGAGGTTAGAAAACTGTAAAACATATATGTAAAAGAAAATAACTGACAAGAATAACTCCTAGGGGGCAAGAGTAAATTTAGAGACAAGTTAAATCACATTAAATTTGGAGGAAAAATGTGATGTCCGTTGGGTGAGTAAAGCAAACAGCTGAGCTTGCTGTTTAGGTTTTCTTTTGTGTTAGCTGCACATATTGGTATAACTCAGAGTGAATAGATTGAATAGATCATTTTCCTGCTAGTGGCTGATAGAATCTTTATCAGTAAGTCCCTTGCTTCAGATAAAAAGTCTAAACATTTTTACTAAGCCTCGCCACAGTATGACTATATCTGATACTAAGACCAGGAATTAGCTGGGATCTGTTATCTCTTGTTGCCTTTGTTAGTTTCCATTACTTGAATTCCAGTGAGTGTATGTGACTTAGTTTGTGTTTTCATCTTTCTCTGCAGAAAGCAAAGAAATGGTTCAGAGTCAGAGTACACAGAGAAACTTCAGCAGTACAGTAAGTGTTGTTGCTAAGATCCCCTTTCCTTTTGTGTACCCTGCTGTTAATTAACTGTTTCAGTAACTTTCAAACTCCTCCCATGACATGAGTTGTTTAGGACAGTCATACAGTAAATTGGCTGACCTTGATACTTGTTACTCAAATTTTTTTTGACAACATAGATTCACTTTCCTGTTCTTGCTACTGAATCCCCAATAGTAACGCCTGGAATGAAGGTCTACATTGACCCTTTCACCTATGAGGATCCCAATGAAGCAGTGCGAGAGTTTGCCAAGGAGATTGACGTGTCCTGCGTGAAGATCGAGGAGGTCATTGGCGCAGGTAACCCACCAAAGCTCCTGAGCTACAGGGGGAAGACTGCTAGTCACCTCCAGGCCATACCGTTAGAGGACTTCACACCAAGCGGTACTTTCACTCAATTCATCGTTGGTCCTCTTTTTCCTCCCAACCCTGCCACACTTGTCACCTTTTAGAATCCCCTTCCCAGTCTTAGAAATACTGTATCTCTAGCATCCAACCCCCTAATTTTGAAATAAGTAATAATTCTCTCATGGTTTAAGTTAGTGTGACTCACGGTTCTTGCATCTTTTACATGCCATTTGGATATACAGAGGTCTTAATGCCTTTGTATTAAAGATAATCATTTCACTCTTCTCCTAATATTGACCCCAATCCTGGAACAAGAGCAACGATAAGAACAAGCCTATAACCTCATGCATACATGATTTATTTCTGAAGACAAGAACTTTGTTTGATCAGCATGCCAGTTAGTATTTGGTATATTATTTGGTATATTAGTGTAAAATACACTTCAGAGATTTTTTATAAAAAAAAACATATTTTTTCCCCTAAAAGATAATAACAGACAGAGGATCTATATGATTATGGCATAAAATAATACAATGTCTCTTGTCCAGGATTGTCCTTATCCCTTCCCACTTTTTATTATATTGAGAACCTCTTAATTAAAAAAAGAGATTCCACTGAATCACTGTATTTGATCCTAGGTTCTACCACTTCCACCTTTTACATCACGTGGTTGTCTTCCCCATAATTTAAAAGCCCCCAACCCCTATATGATGTTGTAGAAAGTAAATTATTTTTGTTAACTTAACATATTCAAAAGTCATATCTTTGCTTAAAAGCTGCAGGACTTTGCTGTGTGAGTTTTGTTTTGACATATATCTGATCAATTATGGAGGACGTTGTGATGGCAGAGATGGGAATCCTCTACTACTGCTTCTACTACTACCAATACTACTGCTGCTGCTACAACTACTACTACTACTACGACAGTTCTTCTACTGCTAAGACTACTACTTGAAACCCATCGCTTTCCAGCATTCACCTTTAAAGTGACAATCCCTCAACCCCTGTCTTCCCTGTCCCCTTCCTCTCCTTTATCCCTTTCTTAATACACCCCTCCATCCATCCATTCCTCTTGCTGTCCCTTCCCTGACTTCCACCACTTTATACATTTGCACTCATTGGCACGTGTCACTCTGATCATCTAATCATTCTTGCACACGCTTGGTGTAGAATATAAACATAAATCGTTCACAACTGCAAAACCCCCAAAGCTTTTGTCTCCACCCATATCTTCGTCCGGCTCCCGTCTTTCCAGCCCCACTGAAGCTTTGCACCTCCTTCCTGATTCACAGCTCCCACCACCGCTCGGCTTCACTTATCCTACCAACTTAATCCACTCTGTTTGATTTTAATTTCAAATTCGTTTTTTTATGGTCCATAACTTTCCACTCTTGAGCCTCATAACTATCCCTTACCATGTTTCACTTAGTGTTTAGCCTAACAAAATTATTGTAAATTTCCCATTCCACCACCATCTCTCAAAGACTAGCCCAAAGTCCTGGCTTCTCTTGCGGTTGCCCCTGCCTCAACCTTCCTCCTCCCCTTCCCTGATTCCTTGGTTCTAACCAGTTAATTGTTCCCTTTTCCCCTCTTTTCCCCCACTCTCCTCCACTCTTCCATCATACCTATCTTGCATCTCTCCTCTTCCTCTTTTGCTGTTTTTCTGGCTGTCTCACCTGGGCTCCCACAGGAGAGTTTGGGGAAGTGTGCCGAGGTCGATTGAAGCTGCCTGGGCGCCGGGAAATCATTGTGGCCATCAAGACTCTAAAGGTGGGCTACACTGATCGCCAGAGGCGAGATTTCCTGTCTGAAGCATCCATCATGGGCCAGTTTGACCACCCAAACATTATTCGACTGGAAGGAGTGGTTACCAAGAGTCGGCCAGTGATGATTGTGACTGAGTTCATGGAAAATGGGGCTCTGGACTCTTTTCTAAGGGTAAGAAAAAAAAACAGTGACAAACACATCTGTAATACTGTAATTGTAATATTAACTGCTCTTTCAAACAAATTACAAGATCATTGGGTTTGTCTGAATTTCAGTTATCTCTATACAGTATGCATAAGGAATTTGGTTGCCATTACCCTCTTTACTTTTTATAATGTTATAAAAGCCCAAGCTTCTTAACTTTTAATCTGCTTGTATAGTTGATTGTATGACAGCTGCAGTGCGATAAGTGCTTCTTTTTTTTTAAGCTGTTTGCTCCAAGTTCAATGTAATTCAACTGCCTCATTCAGCATTCTTTCTACAAAACATGTATATGTATATGTTAAATATATATATATATATATTTGATTATATCAATTGCAAAAATTTCTAAGCAAATTAGACAATTCAAATCTCTGTTGTCTTTTTACATGTTATATTTATTTGAGTCTTGAAAGATCTGCTTAAAGTCAGCCACATTGTCCACGTGAGATATTTGAAAAATCTGGCTTTTGTGATGTTGCTGACCTTTACAAAAAGCTCAATTTCCAATGAATCTCTGCCTCAAAGTCAGTTTCCAATGATTCGTTGCCTCAGTCACATCACACAATGCCTGACAAATAAAAAGCATCAAAACACAGAGATATCAAGAAGGAAGTAGTGTGGGATGTTTTGCCAGGGCAGTGTGATATGATTGCAGAGGAAATAAGATAAGACAGAAGGAGACATTGGAAAATAAAATGACATAGCAATATAAAAAGTTAAATGAGAGAGGAACATTCCATTACTTTGAATATACAGCTTTGATCCATTATGCAATTTAGTTTTGTTATTCTGTCTCCCTTTACCAGCTCAATGATGGGCAGTTCACAGTGATCCAGTTGGTTGGCATGTTGCGTGGTATTGCAGCAGGCATGAAATATCTGTCAGACATGAACTACGTGCACAGAGACCTGGCTGCCCGCAACATCCTGGTTAACAGCAATCTGGTGTGTAAAGTGTCAGATTTTGGACTCTCTCGATTCCTCGAAGACGACCCCACAGATCCCACCTACACCAGCTCCCTGGTGAGTCAGTGTACATATTACATGTTTAAGTGTTTCCAAGGTGAATGCATGTTTGAAATCAACGTTTAAAGTTGTTACTTGTAACAATTTTAACATCGGTATGTTAATTGTTTTGATTGACTGTTTGATTTCAGCACCTTTCACACATGAATTAACAGATTATGCCCATATTGCTCCACTGTTCTGTCTTGCCAATTCAATGCACTCCAACAGGGAGAAAAAACCCTCTTGATTTCCATGATTTTTAAAAATTCCAATAGTATTATTGTTACAAGGATTGACAACATCTTACAACCAAGCTACATTAATTTAGATTTTTATACTTCTTGTATAGTACAACATGGACAAGCGTCTGTTCTTCCTGTGAAATTCAGCTGTGAATTAGACTGACTGAAAAATCTCTTTACGAATATACATCCTGTTTGGTACAACAGAGCAAGCTAAAAAGAAAAAAAAAGCACCTAGAGCTATACACGGCAGGAATAAAAGTAATGTCAGGTCTTCTGTTTACAGGAAGCAACATTATTACATTTTAAACATATTCTTTATTTTGAGAAACACGAGCAAGTATCAGACCTTAGACATCACACTAACAACTCAGTTTGTCATCTAACTGCATGAAAGAACTTTGAAATCATGGTGGAAAAAAATACATTTTGCAGCACAATAAATATTCTCAGCTTCATGTGTTTGTACTCATTTTCGTCTAAATGTTGACTAACCTTGTGTGTTTTGGGTGTTTGAGTTCTACAGCATGCACCCATGTGTTGTGCATTAACACCTCCCTTTGGAGTTTTGTTTCTCACCCTTTCTCTTCCCCTCTTGTGTGTGTGTGTGTGATTCTGCCTCTCTGTCTGTGCTCCATCCCTCCAGTATTTCATGCTTACATACTCATTCGCATATCCACAGGGAGGGAAAATCCCTATCCGCTGGACAGCGCCTGAAGCAATCGCCTACAGGAAGTTCACCTCAGCCAGTGATGTATGGAGCTACGGGATAGTGATGTGGGAAGTTATGTCGTACGGTGAGAGGCCGTATTGGGACATGAGCAATCAAGATGTAAGTTAGTTTGATGATTTTTTTTTTGTTCTAGTTTAGACACACCACTCTTCATAACAATTTCTAAAGCTAACCGTTTTAGGAACTGCAACAATAATTGACATATTGGGGTCACCAAATCTCCATAACTGTTAAAATGTTATTAAAACCTGAAAAAGGGTTTTTTTTGTTTAGTTTTTTTTTAAAAATACCTATATGCACACTTTGATACTAAGCCCTTCAGTGTTTAATAAAGTAATAAAAGTATTTTAAGATCTATTCTCTGAGCTACAGTGAGCCAATGTAAGGACTTTAGAAGTGGGGTGATGTGTTCATGTGTATATATATATATATATATATATATATATATATATATATATATATATATATATATATATATATATATATATATATATATATATACACAGATAGATACAGTGGCTTGCAAAAGTATTCAGCCCCCTTGAACTTTTCTACATTTTGTCACATTACAGCCACAAACATGAATCAATTTTATTGGAATTCCGCGTGAAAGACCAATACAAAGTGGTGTACACGTGAGAAGTGGAACAAAAATCATACATGATTCCAAACATTTTTTTACAAATAAATAACTGAAAAGTGGGGTGTGCGTAATTATTCAGCCCCCTTTGGTCTGAGTGCAGTCAGTTGCCCATAGACATTGCCTGATGAGTGCTAATGACTAAATAGAGTGCACCTGTGTGTAATCTAATGTCAGTACAAATACATCTGCCCTGTGACGGCCTCAGAGGTTGTCTAGGAGAATGTTGGGAGCAACAACACCATGAAGTCCAAAGAACACACCAGACAGGTCAGGGATAAAGTTATTGAGAAATTTAAAGCAGGCTTAGGGTACAAAAAGATTTCCCAAGCCTTGAACATCCCACGGAGTGCTGTTCAAGCGATCATTCAGAAATGGAAGGCGTATGGCACAACTGTAAACCTACCAAGACAAGGCCGTCCACCTAAACTCACAGGCTGAACAAGGAGAGCGCTGATCAGAAATGCAGCCAAGAGGCCACTGGTGACTCTGGATGAGCTGCAGAGATCTACAGCTCAGGTGGGGGAATCTGTCCATAGGACAACTATTAGTCGTGCACTGCACAAAGTTGGCCTTTATGGAAGTGTGGCAAGAAGAAAGCTATTGTTAAAAGATAACCATAAGAAGTCCTGTTTGCAGTTTGCTGTTTTGCAAAGAAGAATGGGCAAGAATTTCAGTCTCTAGATGTGCAAAGCTGGTAGAGACATACCCTAAAAGACTGGAAGCTGTAATTGAAGCAAAAGGTGGTTCTACAAAGTATTGACTCAGGGGGCTGAATAATTACGCACATCCCACTTTTCAGTTATTTATTTGTAAAAACTGTTTGGAATCATGTATGATTTTCGTTCCACTTCTCACGTGTACACCACTTTGTATTGGTCTTGCACGTGGAATTCCAATAAAGTTGATTCACGTTTATGGCTGTAATGTGACAAAATGTGGAAAAGTTCAAGGGGGCCGAATACTTTTGCAAGCCACTGTAGGTAGGTAGATAGATAGATAGATAGATAGATAGATAGATAGATAGATAGATAGATAGATAGTTTTAGTAAGGATGACAACAGCCACTGTCTAACTGACTTTTTAGGTAGCCCTGTAAAAACATTGTTACAGTAATCAATTTGACTAAAGATAAATACATGGATGAGTTTCTCAAGATCTTGTTTGGACGTATAGTCCTTTGATTATAAACTTTTTAAATTTCAGCTTTTAAAGCATATTTCTTAACCCAACAAACAGTGAAGTTAAAAGCTAAATTTTTCTTTGTAAGATTATGCCTCTGGAATAAAAGTTGAATCGACTTTTTGTGCATATTTATCGAGGTGCCAATAAATGTTGCAGCTGTTGTAATTGAAATCAAGTGATAAAATTCACACATTTATGTTCACAATCATATGCACCACATGAAATTTCCTAGTTTTAACCAATTATATTGTCTGTGTCTCTACATTGCCATCACTTTTATCAACTTATCTGTTACTTCCCTTTTGTTGTTCATCTACCCTCTACACCAGCTTAGCAATCAGAAACAGAAGACCGTAACTTTTCTGTTGTCTTTCCTAAGGTGATAAATGCTGTAGAGCAGGACTATCGACTGCCCCCACCCATGGACTGCCCCACAGCCCTACACCAACTTATGCTGGACTGTTGGGTGAAAGAGAGGAACCTGCGACCCAAATTCACCCAGATTGTGGCCACATTGGATAAACTTATTCGCAATGCAGCCAGCCTTAAAGTGGTCACCAACAGCACACAGTCCACCGGGTAAGTCCTATATAGGGTCATGTTAATTTCAAGTTAATACCATATCGATTCTGTCAAAAAGGGCTTGAAGGAAATACTTGATCCTGTGTGTGTCAGACAAAATGGCAATGGGAAAAAATCAAATGTTGGAGATGCTTTGGGTTTCACTGAGTTTTCCAACTGTGCTGAAACTTTCACAAACAACTGTTATAGTTTTATCAAGGTATTTGTTTCAAGAGTAATAACATATTTGATTTGCTAATTAGTTTATCTAATGGAGATTTTGTGGCTTGTCAGGTCTTGTCAAGCTATTTGTACCTGAGCGTAAATGCTTTGTATATTCTTGATATAGTGTACATAACTGACCCTGGCTCTGTGGAGTGTTTTAAGGCCATATACAGTGTGCATGCAAATCTTTAGTACTCATAAACGGATGGTTAGTCATTACACTCATCCAAACTACCACTCCTCAATAATAATTCTAAAACAGTTGACCCACCAACTGGTAGTTAAATCAATAATGTTGCATCTACATTTAGCTGATTTATCTATATTTGAAACTTGTTTCTTGGAAGGCTGCAGAGTTGGAGGATATAGTAAAGGGGTGACCTACCTTTCTGTCCCTGCATCAGGGTCTTTCTGTCTTGAGGGAAGGCCTCAGACAATCCTGGGTTGGCCTCATGAGGGAGACGAGGGTCTCTGTTGGCCACTGGAGTGACGTTCATAGAAGATTAGGCCTGTGGTTAATTAGCTCGATTAGGGCGATGCAAAAAAGAGATGCGAGCGCCTTCTAATTAGCCACTAACAAGGTTTTAAACGGGCCAGCGGAGGGGTGGCCTCCTGCCGACAAATTTAACAAGGGAGGATTGAGAGATGGCATAGCAGAGCTGGTCGACTGCAGGTTCGAAAACACTATCTGACATGACGTCCTTTGATTTTGCGTTTCATGTACTTGACTTTGACGGATGTTGCACATGTGTTTAGAAGAACATTACCAAATGGGTTTTGGTGCCATGAAGTTTCATCTCTCTACCATGAATTATTGCTTTCCATTTCAGATTCTGTTGTAAATAAAAAGATTAACACTAGGCACGAGGCAGTATTAAATACTTATGGTGCGTTAACCTTAAGTCAAAATATCATGGCATCAGGGCTTTAACATTAAAGTGTAAAATTAAACGATATAATTTTGTCACCTGTAACATCTATTATTTACCGCTTTGATTGTAGTACATAGACTTTAGCGAGTGGAATTAATACTTCCTAGGTTCTTATTAGTTCTTAGGTAAACATGCAGATTGCAAAGAATTGGGTCCTTTTTTTGTTCTGCTGTTCTGTATCACAAGTATAACTAGCTGATATGAGCTGGTTAGTCAGGCTAACTGCTTATGACTGTGTGTTCTTAATTTATTAGGTTTTAATTTTGTGTGATGTATATTGTTTTTTATCTTGTATAGTGCTTTGTGCTGTCAATGGCATTAAAAGCGCTTTATTAAATAAAGATTGATTTGATTTGATTTTACTGTGTATGCTTACACCCAGAAATGTTCAGAAAAAATGTAGCTGCCTTCTTTTAGCCATCTGAGTGGCAGTGCCAAACAACAGGTGGGGAAGGGGAAGGGGTAGTGCTGTGTTACTCTATGCTCCATACAGCCAGGGAAAACTCTTCCTGTTTGGCTTCTTATTAAAAATACTTTAAACCATAGGAATGGTAAGAGGTAAGAATTTAGTAATTTTGAAATAATAACCTTTACATGGGTAGGGGTCCATTCCACACTTGACAAGGTTAATATATAAAGTCCCCACACTTTTAAAATGTAAAGCAGCAAATAAGCCATTTGTAGAATCTGATACACCTCCGCTGTTAGGCTCATCACAGCGCCTTCTGAATTTAGGTTTGGCCTTTAGCAGCCTTACTAGCTTCCTCACAGGATTAGCCACCTCTCCTGCTGTGCCGCTGCCTTTGACTTGCATTTGGCCAGCAGTAGTCTGGGCCCAGCCTAAGCCAACTTTAGAGAAACAGGACTAACAATACTCAATTAAGAGAAGCCAGACTCTGGCGTTAACGACAGCCTTAGGCCCTTGGGCTCCGAAGCACAGGCCTTATTAAAAATCACTCCATCTGCACCACTCAATGGAGCCTCTGTATCACTGTTATTACCTTCCCCCCACTATGCCTTTTTCCCTCTTTCTTTCCCCATTCCTCCTTTAATTGTTAATGAATCTAATGCCATCAAAAAGGATGACAGAGATCAGCAGAGCAGAGAAGAGAAGAGACAGTAGTGCTCTTTCTCTGGGCCTGCTCCCTCAACTGTTTCTGCTCTTTTATCTTCCCTCACCTCCACCTCAACTCTTGTTCATCCGCTCTCCTTCACTGTGAATTGTTGTGCAATTTTATATTAACTCCCAAGGTGGCCCCTTTATCTTAATCATTGATCAGGGCTGGAGATTTGTTTTTGGTCAGATATACTTCTTTTCACTGTCGAGAGGTGTGGGAGAATGTCCAAAATATTATACTTTAAAGCTACTTTTTAGATCCAAAGAAGTCATTTCAGAAACTTAAATCCACACAATGTCAATGTTTTACAAGGAACTGTTATATAAAATTTAAAAACAATTGCAAGCAACTATTTCCAGAGTCCATAGGATCATGAGTCAGTCACAAGTTACCACAAGTATATGTGAACAACATCTGTGTTTACATTTCATAGATATTTCTGTCTTTTCAAGAAGTAAATGTCTGTCTAGCTCTTTGAAACTGTGTTCCACTCATCCTTTGGTTGTATTAGCCCTTGCAGAAAATATTGTAAACCAATTATTTCGTGTCTAAAGTTCTAACGTTTATAAAATGTGAGCTGAGCTCATGTTCATACAGATGGTCTAGATTTGATTTTAACTGACTAATAAAACCCCATGAAATCCATTCTTTACAGATCAGATTCAAAAGTTTAAAAGTGAAAAGTTTTAAGAATGTGAATGTGTCCAACAACATAAAATACATTTCAAAGGTGTTTTTTTTTGTGTCGTCTGTGCCAATGATATACACTGAAATTTTACTGTGAAAAAAATAGTTGAAAAGAAGACAAAAGAAAAGGAAGAAATTATGTTTCCAGGATTCATTGAGGGTTATGGATATTTTACATGACTTCGAAAGAAATACTAATAAATCCATTTATAATAACCACACGACCATGCCTCACCAGCTGTAGTGCCAACATCCACCACCCAAGCCTCCAGCAAGTCTCTCCACAGCCATAAAAGTCCTTAGCCTCATTGCACAAAACTCCTTGCATTTTGTATGGAGAAGAGGGGAGGAGAAAAGAGAAGGAGATGCAGAGAAATGGAGAGGTGGTGCTTGGGGGGTGAGGTTGGCCGGTAGAGGCAATAGAGCAGTGACCTTAACCCTCTCTCTCTGTCTCTCTTTCTCTCTCCTCCTTCCCACCTCCTCCCTAATGTAGGGTATCCCAGCCCTTGCTGGATCGCTGTGTGCCAGACTATACCACTTTCACCACTGTGGGGGACTGGCTGGACGCCATCAAGATGAGCCGCTACCGTGACAACTTTGTCAACGCTGGATTTGCATCCTTTGACCTGGTGGCCCAGATGACAGCAGAGTAAGTGGAGCTAATCAGGGCTAAAGTGATTGACTGTGTCGAGTTTCAGAGTCAAATTAGAGTTATAAAAATTGACCTTGAGGGAGTAAAAATAACTTCTTGGATAAATTAAAAACGGTGTGGAAGCAGTTGGCTTTCAGAAGGAATGAAAGTAATGACAATAACACATATTTTAACAATTTAGTCAAATTGGTTACATTTTCACATCTTTTTAAACAAATTATCCATCTTGCATTTGAGACATACAGTACAGTACCATGACTTTGAATGCTGTTGTAATGTACATTTTGTTCACCATGTAGAATCGCATAAAAAATAAAAAATAAATGCGCTATACAGATGTGCTATACAGTCGCACAGGAAACCTAACACAAAGATTTTAAATAAACGTGTATAGCATAATTTGATTTATTTTGTTTTAAACAGTAAATGAAGAGTTATTCTTAATGTCAAAAATACCATGCTGATTATTGTAATTATATGTAAAATTATTGTAATTATATATAGAGGAAACACCAATAGACTTAGTAATTTTAAAAAGTCTTACTGCTCAAATGATGATCTCTTTTTTCAATTTTGTTTTATATATCGTAACACAAGAATGCCAAGATGATATTAGCTGGTTAAATAGTTGGGCTATCTGCTCTGGAAGCTGGCATGCAGTTGTCTGAATAATATGTGTGTCACTCATAGCTCACCAACTGCAGCCTTAAAACAGTGGTACCTTTTTGCTCCTTTAGTTTCTACACGATTACACTTAGTTAAAACATTTTACATGGGCCACATAGGCAGTTGTCCAGGGCAGCTAAAAAGGAGGGGGGGGGGATGCATAGGCACCAGATACAAATTTTTTTCCATACAACAGACACATTGTCAGCAAGGATAAAGAACAGGGCTGTGCAGTGTTATTCTATTGTCACTCATTGGCATCTTAGTAAAAGGATTTAAACTGTGGTTTAAACCGTGGTTTACAAACCATCACTGTTGAAAACCATAGTATTCCTTGATTTTGCTAACTGGTCCATGACTGTTTTATAACAAACTGTTTGCATGACTAGTTTTAGTGTAATCATGAGCCTGGTAAAGAAACATATTTAATGCAGAACTTAAATGTAACCAATATAAAACAGTATTACCTGTTTTTTAAGCAAGCTTTTGTACTCCTTTGCTTCCTAATGATCATTTTTAGCTTGTGGCTAAGCCAGTATTTGTCATGTTTACAAACAGGAAATGATGTCACAGAAAGCATGGAAATCAGAGTCTGGTGATGATCAAATAAGTGAATTAGAAATATAATGATAAATAAATCGTTCTCATTAGCTGCATAAGAGGCAGTGGAGGTGGGGGTAATTTGTTTCAATTTGGCTGGGCTGACAGGTGTGGCTTACTGTGGCTCTCTGTTGCCCTTAATGGCCAGTAATTTCTCTAATGGTTCCCATTTATTATCATTTCATCCGCTGCTGCTGTGGTGAAGGGGATGGCAAAATATGAAGGAAAAAAATACCGCATTTATTTGTTAGATGGTACTTTGATATTGCTGTACAGTGCAACGGATGCTATTATTAAATAACACCATCTGAATAATGACAGAAAATCCAGGAGTCCTCTTTGAAATATTTTTGAGAGTTTGGATTAAAGGTTAATTTTCACATTAATATATTTACTATACGATACGTATAAGAAAAAGTGTTAAACCTGATATTCTTTTTTTACTATGCAAAGTCAGATTTTATTGTAAAGTAGGTTTTATCAGAAGTATTTTAGGCTTCCTGAGAGTCTTCAGAAAGTGAACTGGACAAAAGAAGTGCCAGGCCAACTTGAAGTAGATAAAGAGCATCTGAAATTTGTGGAGTTTACATATAGGAGAAATCCAGAAAATGCATGTCCTTCAGTACGCCATCAGCTTTAGCAGGTTTTCAGTGAGCTTGTTGGTTCTTAAATACAATTGTTGACTGTTTTAGCTTTATTAATTTTCATACGGTAAACTAAAGCAATAAAAACCTGTAGTACATTTATGATGGACTTCTAAAAATGTCTAAGTATCCAATTTACAATTCCCATGATAATGTTCAGTAAAAATAAAATGTTTCACATGTATTTTCCCCAACCAGTTTTAACAAAAATGTAGTGCAGCATTAAACTGCTTTGTTCGAAAAGAAAAGCCCAAAAATAAAAATAAATTAAGCTAATATATTGATTATTAGTAAAACATAGTGTTTCTGTAAACTCAACTTGATGCTGTTTTGGTGGTAATTCAATGATGTTGCACAAAACATTATCTTCTTTTGCAACAACTGTATTAAGTTGATATTAGCAATTAGTCCATCTATATACTCCACTTGTCAGTTCACAGCTATCTGCTTAACAGAAATGTAGCTTGTAGCTTGCCAATTAAAATTTTTTAAACATCCATCCATCCATCCACTATCTGTACCCGTCCATCCTATTCAGGGTTGCGGGTTGCCTTTTACATTTTGACACAAAATTGGTATATCCCCTTGGCTAAGTTGTATTTTTATGTGTTAACGATTGGCAGGTCACAGTTAATTAACTTAAGAAACACAAACAACAAAGATTCCATAAAAAATTGTTAGGTCCTGGACCGAAAGTATTGAAAACAGCAGCCTGTGTTTTAAGAAAAACTTTAAAAGACGTTCAAAAATACTGAAGAAATAGTGAAAAGTACTAGTGTTGGCCATTCTTAATTTTTTCTGGATCTTCAGTTAAATGATGGGCTGGTGTGAACAATGTGAAGTCCGCCAGCTGCCAAACAGTAGCTCAGTTTGTTCTTCAATCATTAACCATGGTTATTGCCTTGTGACACCCTTCCTCTCACCCACCTTCTGGGTTACAGAGGTATGTTTCATTAAGACTCCCACTCTGTCCATCCCTGTTTTGCTAAGATGCTCTCCAGAAGCCGTTTTATGGGTGATTGCCCAGGTGCCTGATTCCACCTGGCTCAGTGAGTGTTCACTTGTGATGGAAAGTAAAACTTACTCCTTATCAATGACTGGTGAGATGTTTGGTCTGTTTTTTATGACAGAGACACCTGTTATCATTTTTTTATGTTTTCTCCGCAGGGACTTGCTGCGGATAGGGGTGACGTTGGCCGGTCATCAGAAGAAAATTCTTGGTAGCATTCAGGACATGAGACTACAGATGAACCAAACACTTCCTGTCCAGGTGTGAGGAGCAAGATGCACAAGACGGATGCAGTCAAAAGACAGCCAGACAGGAAAAGGGGAGAAACTGTGCCAGAGAGGGCCACTGGAAACCCTAGCTGCCTGACCCATCTCTGCCAACTAGACACTATGAAACTGGCTTGCAGTGCCTAAGAATATTTTTTTTCTTTATTTCAATACCACTTACATTTCCTGTCCCCACTCTTTGTTGTTTGCATTGGTTCTTCCATCCAAAATGAATTAGTATGTTTTTGAAAGAAAGAGGACTTCACCCTAATTCCCATGTGTGCCTCACCAACTCTAGAAAGGGTTGATGTTTGCATGCATGTTTTTTTGTCAAGTTGGCCTTAGTTGTGCTCTAATCCTCATGCAAGACCTTCTTTTCTTGAGTGTGATAAAACATGTTAAAGGTTGAACTTCCCTTGCAGAAAAGTAATCAAGGTGATAAAGACATGTCTGTGCCAGACCACAGGAGGCAGAGGACAATTATTTCCCCAATAGAAGCTGTTTTACTGTGCATGTGTGTTATTCTCCATCTTCATATTGAAGGTGTGTTACCTAAAAGGGCAGATACTTGGAGAGGCATGGAGTGTGGAAGGAAAAAATATAAATGTGCTGCAGTCAAATTTTAAGAGGATGACAGACATCAAAGGAAGGGAGCCACATTTTTTGGACACCTGCTTCGACTGTTGGGTCACCAGGCGACCTCTTCACTCCAACCTGAAGTGATTTAGGATTGTTCCTTTTCTTGGGAACACCTACTAATCAACTATGTTCTTTTCTTTTTTTAACATGAGATTTCTGTCCACAAAACAACATGTGCTGTTTCCTTTTGAAGTTTTTTATGACTCTCTTACACATTTTTGGGAGAATTGTGGCTGGTCCAGCCAGTACCCTGTCAACTAGACATTTTACGTGACAAGGGGAAAACAAGGACTCTGCCAACACTGTTTGAAAGACCTCCTGGACTTTTGTGTGCATTTTTTTCAATGCGATTGTCTACTTTTGTGTGTGCGCATGAGTGTGTGAATGTATGAATACTGAGTGGATGTGCTAAAGTGCACCAGGTTGCACACGGATATACTGTAAAATATGGCTTCCGCAATTTGACACCATGGAGAATTAACGCATGAACTGATCTATAATAAGCAGACACTATATCTGAAATAATTATGCTATATTCTGTGGACAGCTGTTAAACATTCACCTTCCTTTATTGGATCCCAAAAACAGACTTTGATCCTACACAAATACACACACACACACAATCATGACTGACACTTTTATTTTTACTTACTACAATCTGGATTTAGAAAAAATCTTACAATTATTCTCCATGTTTTTTGACATCCTGCCCTGTGTATTTATTTGTACCTCACCCACCAACCCGTGATCCCTGATCAATATAGAGATGGACAAGGCTGTTCTGGGAAAGTAAAACAATCAGAGAGAAGATAATACTCCAAGAGAAATCACCTGATGAAATTATGATTAATAAAGTAATTGCATATCTATTGGATTTTATATTTTTGTTGTTGTTCTAAACAGCCTGTACAGGTTTTGTAACAAAAGTAAGATAAATTACTAAAGAAAGAGTTGTTGTAAAATGTTTGTCTCTGAGTGAATTCATCAGTGAGTAATGGATGTTAGGAGATAGAAAGCAACGAACACCACTCATGTTCAATCTTTGGTAATAACATGCTGCCTTTTTTTGTTCTGCATACATTGTTATCTCAGTGTTGACTGTGTCGGTGTGTGCGAGTTTATGTGTGCCACATGAACCTGATATTCAGCCTCCCCAGCGCCATTTTCATTTTCAACATAAAGAGTATTTGTGAAGCACTGGGCTGTTACTAATTGTCTTCCAGGCACATAATTTTCATCTTCCGTGAACCAACCCATTTTACATAAGCCTGTCAAGAGGTTTGTAAGGGAACAGGGCAAGGGATAGTGTTGCATCAAACTAGTTGCCTCACCTTTGTGTTATTTCGGTCAGCCTCGGAGGTGGAGCTCTATTACAGGACCTGCAGTTTCTTCTCTATCCAGCAGTATCCTCATTAGAGAATTCGGAGCTGTCTGGCAGGAGAAACCTATTGGTCTTTTTCTGTCAGCTCGATTAATGCAACAGCCAATCAGGCGTTGCAGGGATATGAATGTGCAGCACACAGGCATTTGCAGACACAGGGTAGGCAGACATATCATTATCTCTCATTCATTTGCTGTCTGGCCTGCAATCACCCTGTCTCAAGCTTCGGGTGCTGCATGATTAGCACTGAGCAGGATCAACAGTACGAGGAATACAGGCCAGCCAAAATCTGGAAGCCAGCTTCATCTTAACTGACAGCAGCTGCATATCTAAGGCCATGCTATTTGTGCTTCTCACAACAGGGTGTTTGGTGTCGGTAGATTAGGGAGTGGGGCCGTATCGCTGCTGAGATCTTCTAGATAGCCCCCATATTGTTTGGATTGGAGTTGATCAATGCAACGTGTGAATACAAATCCTTATTATATTGCAATGTTTTTGGCACTGCAATGGGTCTTTCCAGTACTTTTGAAAAAAAAAATCTTATGCAAAACAACATACGTTCTCTTTTTTGTAGTGATCTATTTTTTTAATGTGCAGATAACTTTACTAATGTAACTAAACTCTGTAAAGACCTTCCTAACCTGTAACCCTCATAGTGCACACTTAGAATCTCCATCGCAGTTTTAACTTTTTTGTACTAATACAGTGCAGTAAAGAACTTTTGTCATCCTCAAAAGAGTAGATTCAGATTGGTTATATTATTAATAAAAATAACATTACAAGAATAAGCTGGAAAAGTGTATTACAGGAGACTATTTATTGTTATTATTCAGAAATATTTGGCCCTCTTTCCTGCCAGAACTCCGTTTGGAAAACACAGATAAAGCACATGTTTGTAAAGTCACAGCAATTAGAATCTGAGATTTCTATGATTTCCCAATATCGCTGTCTTCTTCTCCAGGCATTTTTCAATCACTTTGGCTTCTCTGCCACTCTAACTTGTATGTGACTCCGAATCAGATGCTGTTGATGGGCACTGAAATACAGAAAAGTGAGCGGGATAAAGTGGCTACACACAATCGCATAGCAAACATGCATGCTCAAGAGAAGTGGCAGCCTGGAGGCTTCGTGAACTATTGATGAAGTACACATGGTGCTTTGAGGTCTGGAGCTGTGATCAGCTGAGTCAAACTGGTTATGAATGATGTGCTCAACTGGCAGCATTTTCACATTTTTAAAACATTAACCCATTTAACTGCTAACAAATCTTTAGGTCAGTTGTACAAGTTATATGCATTACTGTGCACAGAAAGGGAAAAAAAATCATATCTCCTGACTTTTGTGTTCATCCATCAAGCTACATGTATCTGAAATTAAGATGGACTGTTACATTTGTGTGTGTATGTGTGTGGGAATAACACAAATGCTATTTCATAAGGAAACAGTATGATGGTCAGAGTATAGTCAGTCATGGTTATTATTCTGTGACAATAGAAATCAAATTATCCAAACATTCCGCACCTTTGTTTTAACTGTTTTACATATACTGCAGATGATCAGATTATACTCCCTACTAAGAACAATGCTCCACCCCCACCCCCCACCCCCCAAACACACACCGAGCACTCTTTAGCTTTGTTTCCATTTCATTCATGTCTGTTTTGAATAAATATACACAGTGAATTTATTTTTGTCATGTCAACAGACCTGTTGTCTTTGGTCACTGTGATGTTACATTTTAGTTTTTCCTAATAATAAGCAACATTTTTCAGAGAGTACTGTACATGATTAGTAAAATAGGAACAGTGGAGTTGGAAGAATAAAATGCAATTGTTACTTCTTTGAAAAGCATTGAGATGTATTTAATGGTGCAGACATACACAACAAATTACTAAAAGAAGATGGATTCTTGTAGAAATATTTTTAAAGGACCCTTTTTTGCAATTAAATTATTTAAGAAATGTGACCCTGTCTCCCATCTGATTCTTTGTGTGTTGTGTCTTTGCATTGATAATTCCTCCACATGGAAAGTGTTCTCTGTCCTTCAGATACCGTGCCAGTTTATAATCACACTCATGCTCTGCAGTCAAGTAATTGCCCAAGACAAACACATTCAATCTTACTACATATGTTTTCATTCTCTAGCTTTTATGATTATTACCAGACATAGTCATGCAGCACTTATTAGAATTTCATATTTTGTTCAATATAGTGAACATTCACTGAACAACATGCTGTAGGTATGCATTAAAATTCATAAAAGTAACTCTGGACATTTTCATACGGAACTACTAATTTTTTATAATTTCCAATTCAACACTTCTGTTCCAGAAGGGTTTAAGCTGAATTGTTGCATTGTTGTTGTGGAAAAGCCTGAGGTTATTCAGAGTAACAAGGACTTTGAAAATGTGCTTTTTATGGGCTGTCTTTAGCTACAAACACCAAAAGAGTGAATATTGATCTTTTGAGAAGTTATCCAGAGTTCATCACTTCGAATGCTGCATTAGTTCTTTGCTGCAGCTGCTTATATGGAAATCAAAAATAGTAACTTCATATAATAATTCAGCTGTTGTATTGAATTATCAAATGAACTGGCTAGCTTTCACTTAAAAAAAAAACAGAGGACAAAATATCAAATACAAATAAAGTACAGTCATAAAATAACTTTCTAAATGTGATAGAAAAAGAGCTGTTTTCACTGAACAGAGAAGCCTATCTCTAAAGATCATAAAACTGTTTTTTTTTGGAGGCAGATGCTGACCAACATGCAAGAAATTCTCAGTAGACAATTTCCAAAGTTTAAGAGATGTATTGGAATACAAAGACGATGGTGATGCCTGGGTCCGCAAGCTCCTTTAACACAGACAGGTGGTTAACTGTAAGAAAAAGGGTGGGAGATCAGAGTTTGATCTCCTCCTTCTGGTACCAGGTTGAGGACAGAAGCCAGGGAGGAATGAGCAGAGTCCAGGGCATGTTGCTCCTTGTGGTGAGATGGGTCTAGAAGCAGACATACTGAGGGAGGTTGCAGTGAAGCATTAGGGGGCAGACAGGTTGAAGCTCAGATATTCCAGGACAAGGGAGCTGAAAGTGACTGTTGCAGAAAATTACAGTTCGTCCAGATGCTCAAAGTGTTTGTAAGGTATGGGATTTATTATGAAGTCTTGTAGTTTGAGGAATTCTTCCACACCTGTCACCTGTTTTCAACAGTTGAAACTGTTGTTGGGGCGTTACCAATCCCTGACAACTCTTGTAGCTCTGGTTCAACAAATTTTGATGTAAATGTTCTTCAAGGGTTTGACAGCTCAGCTGCAACAACCTTCCAATGTTCAAATCACCATCTATAGGGCTTCTGGGTCCATCATTTAGTACAGGTGCTGTGTTGTCATCTTGGTCTTAGTTTGGATATGGTTGTATCAGGTCAGGTTAGAGATGTGGAAACCAAGGTCATTCCTACCCCTCACCTTATCCAGGGAGTCCTGCTAAGGGTCAGGGGTTTGCAGTCTTGTTAATGATTCCCACTGAGATTAATCACCAGCTTTCATCTTATGATGTGTAACATAAGGAACTGGTAACACTTTCAACTTGTCTATGTAGATTCTTTTCTTCGGATTCTGAAGAAAAGCCCTGTCCCACTGTCTTATCTGGAGACTTAAGAGTGTTGGAGCTGAGGGACTAGGTAGCTGTAAGCATGCAAACAATGCAACAGTGGACTAATCACAGATCCATGTGGAGCTCCTGTGTTGACAGTGATGACATCCGTAAACCAGACATTTTCAGATACCATATCAGGCTTTTGTTTTACCCTAGGTCCTCTCTTCTTATTTACTTTCTTCAATTAAACATGGAGTCTTGATTCTGTCTCAGCTGTAACTAAATAGAAAGGATATCTTCAAAATATCTATCCTTGGATTTCAGGGGAATGTTACACAATCTTATTTTTGCGTGTCACAGCTGGCAGAATAAATCTAAGCACTCTGGTAAAACCTTGTTTTAAAATATTATTGTTGGATGGGATAACTGCATTGTTATCCAGCATTGTTTCATGGACACATCTATTTTCTTTCTTGTAATTTGTTCTCATATTCAACCTCTATATAACTATTGTGGCACTACTTTGGCAGAGAGAACTTACAAATCAATGTAAGGAAACAAAAATTATGCATAACTATAAACATCCTGATAGAGACAGAGTGACCATATTATAGGTTTCAAATTTATTTTGGTCAACTCACACAGCGACTGCTCCTTTAGTTCTCTATGCATAGAAGAATCTGTCAGTTTGAGGTAAATATGGACAAATGCCAAGATGAACTAGGGGATTGTATGCTTTCCTCTGGCTATTGACACAGTGTCACATTACTCCAAGCTGGAAAATATTGATTGTCTGCAGACCCATTTTATCAAAATATGTAATATAACGGTAGATAAAATTAAGAAGTCAATAAAGATTAATTTATTACCCCCTCTTGGTGTGTTGGGCAGCATTAGCATAACTATGGTTGTGCATTCACATGCCTTAACCAC